>RJWM01006880.1:63305-81739 GCA_004363535.1 Dasyprocta punctata | reverse complement strand
AGTGCGACCCTGCCTCAAAAAAACCTGGGCGGGGAGTTTGGCTCAGTGGCTTAAGCGCCTGCCCTGGCAGGCGCGAGGTTGTGAGTTCAATCCCCGGTGCCGCAAAAAAAAAAAAAATAAAAAAAAATAAATAAATAAACTTCTGGGTTCTCCACTGTACTTTTGGTTTCACCCTTACATCTTTACATATTACACTTTCTGGCCTCCCAGGCCCTCTGAAGTCAGGGTGGAAGCTGCCAAGGTCTACTGCCAGCTGGAGCAGTAGCCAGGCTTTCCTCTCTCTTGGCTGTAGGGGTTGAGTGCTTCGATCACTGAGCTCTCTGAACATGATTGTGAGGAACAGCCTTTTTATGCCACCGCCATTCTGGAATGTGGTGCAGCCGCTCCCATTTTGGACCCTCCTGTGGCCTCCATCACCACTCTGGACCATGTACTTTGCAGTTTTTTCCTCTGAGCAAACTCTTTTGACTTTTGCCTGTTTGAGACTGCAAAAGGTGGAGACCTGCTGCTTCCCAGGATGGCCCCAGGCCATCTTTTTTATTTCCTTATTCTTTCTCAGCAATTGAGGTATCAGCTCTATCTTTACAGTCCACAGCTTCCTGGCCAAACTCACAATGTTTTAAATCATCCTGCTGGGGTCTTTCCTCTTGATTTGCAACATAAATCTGGCTAAAAGCCCCAAACAATAACCATGCCACCACTTCAACATTTGAATGCCTGGAAATTTCCTTTTCTAGATTAATCAGTCCATTACACTTAATCTCAGTCTGAGGCAAAGTCTCTGGGCATCAGCAAAATGCAGACAAACTTTCTGCCAAGCCATAACACACATCGTGTGGAGTCCAACAACTAATGCAGTCCTCCTTTCCAGCAGAAACCTCCCAAGCCCTATCCTAACTGGTTTTCTGGTCTTCTGAGGTCTGACCAGAATCTCCCATACGGAACAGCTTAAGCTGTTCCAGCACCACTCTCTCAGGTGATGTCTCTGAACCTTTCGAAACTCTTCCCACAAGCCATTTCTAAAGGCTCTTGAACCACATGGTCAGGTTTAGTCACAGCAATGACCCCACTCCACTGATACCAAATTGTGTCTTGGTTACTTTTCTCTCATTGCTGAGACAGAATACCTGACACCCAAAATGAAGAAAGGAAAGGCTTGTTTATCTTACGGTTCTTGGAGGTTCCAGTCCATATTCAGCTGGCTTCAGGGAAGGGTGGCAAAGCAGGGCAGCCATTCATGGTGGCCACCAAACAGCAAGGCGTGAACCCACACAAGAGAGAGAGAAGACACCCCTTCTTTCTGCCCTTACACTGTATGTCAGCTCCACCCCGGGCCATTGCAACACTCATATCAACAATCGCAGTGCTAGACAACAAGCCAATCATGAACGCTACACTCAGTCTCGTCCATGATTGCATGAGGCTTAAATGGGGGCCATTCAACCATGCTATAGCAGCATCTCTTTTATTTCTCTATCTTGTCTGATTCCTCTCTAGCAAATATTTCGAGTACCAAATTGAGCAGGATTGGTGATAGTAAGCATCCTTGTTTTGTTGCTGATTACTCGTACTTGGTCATGTTATAATGTATGATTTTGTTTGATGATCCATTGCCTTCTGTTTGTCAGGATCTTGTTAAGGAATTTTGTGTCTGTGTTCATTAAAAAGATTGGCTGGTAGTTTTCTTTCTTTCTTTCTTTCTTTCTTTCTTTCTTTCTTTCTTTCTTTATTGTCTTTTTGTGATAGGGTCTCACTGTGCAGTTCACACTGGCCTTGAAGTCACTGTGTTGCCTAGGCTTGCATCGAATTTAAAGTGATCCTCCTGCCTGAGATGCTGGGGTGCTGGAATTAGAGTCATGGTCCACCACACTCATTTATAGTTCTCTTTTTAGGTTGGTTTATCTGGTTTTGGAATCAGGGTAATGCTAGCTTAATTGTTTTAATATATCACAAATTTTACTAAAGTATTTTCCATCAGATGGATCTCCCAAGCAATTTACAATTTTTTTTTTTTTTGCTACTATTGACAACCATGCAGTGTTCTTGTTTTTACCTTTTATTTACTACAAGTCTTTTGGTGGCCCATTTTTTAAGACAAATTCCAGGGAGTGGGATTACTAGGTGAAATGGTGTGAACATTTTTGATTCTGGTAAGCATGTTGAAGGAATTATCTTCATGTCCCAGTTGTTTCCTAAGTGCCTTAGAACTTGTCTCCTATTTCCATCACTTCAATGAAACACTTGTTAAGTTACCAATGGCTTCCTATTTGCCAATTCTACTTGCTTGTCTGCTTTTAAAAATGGTCTTTCGGGGCAAGGGATATAGCTCAGCAGCATAGTTCCTGCCTGTCAGGTGCAAGGTTGTGAGTTGGATCCCTGATACCAAAAAAAAAAAAAGAATGGTCTTTTTGTTGTTGTTACTGTTGCATTGTTTAATACTGCTTTATCTTCACTTTTTGAAATTCTCATCTTTATTTTATGAGATAGTGTTTAGTTATCTTTATTTTTTTTCTTTCTGAGACAGAGTGTCACTATGCAGTTCAGGCTGGCCTTGTGCTCACTTTATAGCCCAGGCTGGTTTTGAACTCCCAATATTTAGTGAATGAATGAATAAATTCAGGAAAAATAATGGGACAAAGATGAGAGACAAGAAATAGAACTCACATATTAAGGTATCTGACCTTATTGATAAAGCAAGGAGAAAGGATCAAAATGCCTCTGTAGTGTAAAGAGTGCAGAAAATGCAAGTAGCAATTTCAGAATAGTTTTAGCAGGAATTAATTTGGAGTGGAAATTAATTTTTGGACAATTAGCATATGTTATAATAGCAAGCAACCGAAGCCTAGAGCTTAACAAACAAATTAGACCTAGAAACAATGTCTATGGGGTTGTTAATATAGAGCTAACTGTGTTGGAAAATATAGGACAGAATGTCGAGACAGCCTTTAGGAAGATTCAAGAAAGAGTATCAGTCAGGCAAGTAGAAAGACAACTAAGTTGCTGAGTTTGGTGGTGCAAGTCTGTAATCCCAGCATTCAGGAGACTGAGGCAGGAGGATCAGCCTAGGCTATAAAGTGAGTGCAAGGCCAGCCTGAACTGCATAGTGAGATCCTGTCTCAAAAAGACAAAAACAAAACAAAACAAAGCAAAAAGCAAAAAGACAACCTCCATCAAAAGAATACTAGAGTTAATAAGCAAATTCAGCAGTGTAGGTGGATACAAAGTCAACACTCAAAAATCAATAGCATTCCTGTACACAAACATCAAACTCACTGAGAGAGCAATTTTGGAAATAACACATCTCACATTCAAAAAAATTAAATACTTAGGAATCAACCTAAAAAGGATGTAAAAGACCTATACACTGAAAACTATAGTACTCTAATAAAGGAGATCAAAGAGAATGTCTGAAAAACAGAAAGATATCCCTTGCTTTTGGTTCGGAAGAACCAACGTTGTGAAAATGGCCATACTCCCAAAACTATTATTCAGAATTAATGCAATCCTGATCAAAATACCTGTAACATACCTTACAAATGTAGAGAAAACATTCCTAAAATTCATTTGGAAACAGAACAGACCCAGAATAGCAAAGGCAATCCTGGGCAACAAAAGTAAAGCAGGAGGCATCTCAATCCCTGACTTGAAATTATACTACAAAGCTACTGTGATAAAGTCAGCATGGTATTGGCAAAAAAACAGACCTGAGGATCAGTGGACAGATTAGAAGATGCAAACACAACTACAAAGACACTCAGCCACCTTATATTTGACAAAGGGACTAAACATGTTCACTGGAAGAAAGATAGCCTCTTTATTAAATGGTGCTGGAAAATTTGGCTTTCCACATGCCAAAGACTGAAACTAGATCCATGTCTATCACCATGCACTAAACTGAAGTCAAAATGGAGCAAACACCTAAATATTAAAATAGAAACACTAAATCTACTGGAAGACAAGGTAGGTACAAATCTTGAAGACATAGGGGTAGGCAAAGAGTTCATGAACAAAATGCAAACCACATGGGAAGTGCTTCAAAGGATCAGCAACTGGGATCTCATCTGATTAAAATGTTTTGCTCTTCAAAAGAAATAACCAATAGAGTGAAAAGAAAACCCACAGAATGGGAAAGAATTTAACTAGCTGTCTCTCAGACAAAGGACTTATATCTAAAACATATAAAGAATTGGAAAACATCAGATCCCCAAAGTTCAAACACCCAGTCTAAAAATGGGCATCTGAAGTGAACACACACTTCTCAGATAAAGAAATACAAATGGCAAATAAGTACATGAGGAAATGTTCAACCTCACTGGTCATTCAAGAAATAAATTAAAACAACATTGCAATTCCATCTCACCCCAGAAAGAATGGCTGTCACCATGAAATCAACCAATAACAAATGTTGGCAAAGCTGTTGGGAAAAAGGAACACTTCTCCACTGTTGGTGGGTGTGTAGACTGGTGTTGCCACTGTGGAAATCAGTATGGAGATTCCTCAAAAAACTAGGATTGGAAGACCCATTCAATCTAGCTATTCCCCTTCTGGGTATTTTCCCAGAAAACTTGAAAATGTCATGTCACAATGATATGTGTGCACCCATGTTTATAGCAGCGCAATTTATAATAGCTAAATCTTGGAAGTAACCAAAATGCCCATCATCCGCAGAATGGGTAAAAAATGTGGTATTTTTATACAATGGAATATTACTGAGTTATAGAGATAATCTTGAGGCTTTTATAGGTAAATGGAGGCAACTTGAGACTATACTCATAAGTGAAATAAATCAGACTCACTTTTGTCATATTGTCTACCTAGTGTAAAAAATAAGTAATAATCATAAAAAACTGAAAGAGTAGTAAGATCCAAAATGTACAATAGGTATTGTAATAAGGGAAGGGAAAGAAAGAGTTCAAAAGGAAAGAAAAACTGGGATAGGGGAAAGGAGAAATGGAAGAAATGGAAGGATTATATGTATGTAGATATACACATATAACTATGTATGCATATGTGTACAAGATAAATAACTATACTACTAATTCTCTGTTCATCAAAAAGAACAGTTTGTGCTGTCATTGTTCGATTGTGTGATCATTTTTTATCCCTGGATCTTGTAACTTGAACAACAATTTCTAAAATAACAATGTGCAATATATTAACTAGTGCTGATTTGTTACTTTTTAAAAAAAAGTCTGTATTATTTCTATCCTTTTTTCTGCTTTGCATTTGCAAAATTTAAAAAAAAATGCATAGAAAAAAATTAGGGAAACTCAGGGTAGCATGTGAATGTGTGCACAATATGAAATGGGAAACTGAGACAATAACATTTGAGGAAGGATTTAACAAAGATAGGCAAGAGTCAGCCAGATAATGCAGAGTTCGAAGGAACATTCCTGACAGGTGGACTAGCGTAGATAAAGGTTTTGTGATGCAGGAGCACGTAAGCACTCCAGACATAAATTGGTTGGCGTGACTGAAATAGGATGAGTCCAAGGAAGAGTAGTAGAAGGTGGAGTCAAAGATGAGGGGAGAAAAGAACAAATCACGCAGGGCTTTGTAATTGTAAGGACTTTGGTTTTGTGCTAAGAATGAAGGAGAAGCCATTGTGGGCAATGACCTAATTGGACTTATTTTATTAGCACAATAACTCTGCTGGGTTGAAACAAGATTGTAGGGAAAGCAAAGACAGAAGCAGGGAACAAGCAGGTGAGACCTGATGATGGTTTGGATTAGGGGGGTGGTGAAAGATTGTTGGATTCTGGATTTGCTATTGATTGGACATGGCATGTGAGAAGAAACAAAGTAGTTAAGGATAATTTAAAGATTTTGGCCTGAACTGGAAGAAGAATGTGCTTTTCAATGTGTGTGTTTGTGTACACACCCATGCATGTACTCCCATGCACACATGCATTTAATTTCTCATTTATTGGAGCTCTCATATTATGTATTCTTATATTAAGTGCCTTAATTACTTTTCACCTGGTCTATGACAATAGTGTAGATAAATTTTCAGAAGTAAATCATCTCCCAGTCTCCCTCCTCACTCTAGTTCATCCTTTATTAAGAGAGGCACTAGTCATACATCTGGTCTCAAATCTTCTGTAGTTTCCAATTGCACTGAATTCAGTAGGCAGATTTTACTATCTTGCATTCAAGGCTTTTAACAAAGTGAGCCCTGCCTATTTCATCAGCTTTATTCTTCACTATTCCCTTATATATTTCAGATAACATTGCTTGCTCCTCCTTGAATTTTGTGTTTAGTAGCATCTAAAATCACACATCATGCTTATTTGGTATAGCACAATTGTTAAGAACATGGTCTGCAGCTGAACACACCAAGTTTGAATCATGTTTTTATTTCTTATTATAGTTTTCGGCAGTTTGGTCTCTGTGTTTCAGTTTTCTATCTATGAAATAGGAATAATAGTAACCTACCTTAGATGTTTTGAAGATTAAGTTAGTTTATATGTAAAGCATTTAAACAGTATGTGACATGTTAAATGCTTAAGTCTGTTAGTTATTGTTGTTATTATTATCTCTATCCCTCCTATAATATCAGGTCTGTGAGAGCAGGGATTTTTATGTTTCATTTACTGCTCTATCCCCAAAGCCTGGCACATAATAAATGCTCTGTAAATATATACAGAGTAAATGAATGTAGTTTCCTCAGCTGAAGTTGCCTACCATTGCTGTTCCTTCCCTCTATTATCTTGATAACCTGGCCAACCAACATTGTTTGAATGATTTTGGGCAACATTGTGGTTTTCTGATCCTGCTCCCCAAACTAATTTTAAAGATCTTTTCTTTGAACTCCCATAATATTTTGTTTATGCTTTTCTTACATCCCTTACATTTTTTTGCCTTTCGTCTTAGTCATTTGTATCTAATCTTGCTTACTAGATATTAGGTTCTGAAAGCACGAACTATGTCTTACTCATTTTATCTCCCCTGTGGTGCTAGTATAATGTCTTGAACATGGGAGATGCTCAATAAGCATTTGCTGATTGAATTGAATTTGTTCTGTTATTTATGTACTTTGTTTTATATGAATTTTCAGATTTCTAAGGCATGTCTCTCAACTATTAAATTTTTATTCATTTTATTTCTTAGATATCTTTAGTGTTCAAGTTTTGAAAGACTACTTTTTATCTGCAGTTGTAGAAGTAAATTTGTCTTATCTGAACCTTGTTTAAACTGACTGAAGATTTTATACCAGATCACAAAATTTTTCGGAGCATATGATTGTAAGGGGGAAGGTTTATCAAAAATGGTAATATTCTGCTAGAATTCACCTAAGAAACTGGTTGGAGAAAAAAAGGACTTGTGCAGATAAAGTATATGGCATAAAACCTACACTTTAATCACATGTACTTTATAGGGTAAACTTCTCAAATCTTCACTCATTTTATTTACTCATCATTGTGCTTAAATCATGATTATCAGGTTTCCTAACCAGCAGCTATGTAGAGGAAATTTAGAAATGTCAAAAAGGCTTATAGAAGATAGGAGCAGAAAGGGATAACTAACTCTTAGGAAGGAAGCCGAGAAAACCTAAAAACAGGCCATGAACTAACAACAGTGTGGACTAATAACCCTCTATTGCTTAAACAGGCCTTGAGGGCATCAATGTGTTGTAACAGTACAGTACTGTAATTGATGTTCATTATAATGACCCAAATTCATCAAAAAACTATTAAATTGTGATCATCTAGCATATTTTACTGATGAAGATAAGCAGTGAGTATTATGTGTTCAGATTCCCATCCAGAAGATTGAATTACTAACCATTAACTAGCTTGACAATTTGACTAACTCATTCTTGAGTGATATAATAAATGTTTTCCTGTATTCAATATATGTCTTTCTCTTCCAGTCCTTCCCACTAGAATTGAAATGCAACAGTGAGACAGTTTGAGGCAGTAAATCTATAAGAATGAATTGTTCATTTACACTACATTTACGACATAAGAAATACGAGTATAGAACAGATGTTGACTGATTGAAATACTGTATGCTCAATCGTGTTAGTGTATATTTGATAAGTAATGCCGTTTGTTTTAACTTTATTCATTTGTTCGGTGACTGTGGCCTGGAATTTTATTAGATGCAATATAGCTGTCTATCTCTGGCCACCAGAATTTGAATCAATCTTAGCTTGAAGGAGATTGGAAGAGAAATTGAAGCTTTTTAGCTTTACAAGTGAAGATAGAAAGATAATTTTTGAAGGTTTTAAACTTTTAAAAATCTTTGTTTTGTTGTATTTCATTTATGTACGAATGCCAAAACACAAAGTCACGAATAAGTGTGACAACATTCATTATTTGTTTAACTTTATTTTGAAAACCTGCATTGTCCTAAAAGTCTTTTTATCGACTGCCCAGGGAGAGAGAGAACCAAGAAAATTTCATGAAATGGAGCCATTTCCTGCTGTTGTATTTCTGAATAATGGAGAAGACTAAAATTTAATTTAAAAGTACAGCAGCCCCTGTATCTGAAAGAAGTTATTTAACTAATTTTTTTGCTCTCCCTTGGAGCTGGTTAGCAAATATCTTTTATGTGGTAGCAAGATTATAGCAAATGATTTTATGGGAACATGTATTCAGTTTTATTTTATTAGCGATATTATCTAGGCCCTCATGATATAAAAACTAGTACAATAAATATTTGAATGATTAGATTTAGGTGCTAGATAATTTGCAAAAAATCATTTCAAAATTTAGATTATGACATCTGAATCTAATATCTCAGGTCATTTTGTCACATTGTATAATTCACATAGCAGTGAAATTTTTGGGGGGGTGTAGTACTAGGTATTGGATTGATGGTTTTTGCATGGTAGAAAAATGCTTTATCATTGAACTATATTCCAACATTCACTAAAATAGATTTTAAAAATTTAGACCTTATGTGAAATATTTTAGAAAAAACTGTTTGCTGTTGTTGTTTTGCTTTACTGGATATCCAATCTAAAGGTACCCTACCACTAAGCTACATCGCACCCTTTTTTTACTTTTTACTTTGTCTTGCTAAGTTGGGATCCCAAGTGAGAGTTGAACTTGGGATCCTCCTGTCTCATCTTTTCTCAGTGTTGGGATTACAGGTTTGCACCATAGTGCACAGTAAGAACTGTGTTTGAGAGTAAGATGTATAAGTCTCTACTACCCCCACCTAAATATTTTTTTCCATATAGTTTGCAGCTCTTGATAAAAGTAGAAGATGGTTTTTAGTGGTTATCTATGCAGATCAAGAGTTGTTAAACTCTACAAGGTGCAGAGTCAAAATGAAGACAGTTCAGAAGTGGCATATTAAGTAAATATAGTATGCTACCCCTTTTTACGAGTTTCTTATAATCATTATAAATAACTGTCATAGTTACTTTTCACTCATTGCTTAGACAAAACACCGCATGTCCAAAATTAGGGAAGGAAAGGTTTATTTCTTACAGTTCTTGGGGGTTTCAGACCATACTTAGTTGGTTCCAATGCAGCATGGTGTGGCAGGGTAGCCATTCATGGTGGTTGCCAAACATCAAGGTGAACAGAGTGGGGGGGGCGGGGGGAGAGAGAGAGCGAGAGAGGTGCCTTCATCTCGCCCTTACACTGTATGTCAGCTCCACCCCTGGGCAGGTGCAGCACTCACATCACCAATCCTAACACTAGACAATAAACCAATCACAAATGCCAGACTCAGACCCGTCCATGATTACATTAGGCCTTGGGAGGACACAGGATCAAACCCATACAATAACTTTCAAAAAATTTACTAAAAAACTGGGTGCAGTGGTACACACCTGTAATCCCAGCACTTATGAGGATGAGGCAGGAGGATTGCTGTGAGTTAAAGGCCAGCCTGGGCTACAAAGTAAGTTCAAGACCAACCTGAACCATATAGTGAAACCCTCCCTCATAAGAGAACAAAAAAATACCAAATGATTTCAAAATACCAGTAATCTCAGTACATGTTAACACAAATAGTATTTTGGTGCAAAATAACTGTAAATTCTACTGATTTCATCAAAAATATTAAGTGAAATGTTAATTCTTTTTCTGCAGGTGTGCGGTGGTAAAGAATATGATGACTGTTAGTATAGTTTGGCCCTGCTGCCTTAATCCAGGTGAAGACTCTAGAAGTTTTTCCCACTACTACCTTTTAAAAAATAGTATGTGTATTAAGATGTTCACATACCATACTTAGCAATTAAGTGATTTTAGCATACTCATAATTGTGCAACAATTGCCCCAGTCTTAGAACAACAAAAAGAAGCCCTCTATCCATAAGCAATCACTCCCCATTTCTTTAGAACTCATCCTTCTTCCAGTTCCAGAATGAATGCTGTATTTTTTGTCTCTTTGTAGGTTGGACCATTCTGGAGATTTCATTAAATGGAATCATTTAGTATGTGACCTTTTATGATTGGCTTTTTCACTTGGCATAATATTTTTAAGCTTTTTCCATATTATGGCATGCATCTGTATTTCATTCTTTTTATGCTTGGATGGCATTCTAAAATATGGATATACTACATTTTATTTATCAGTCAATGATAGATTTTGGGTTGTTCCCACTTTTTGGCTATTATGAATAATTCTGTCTTGTATGTTTGTATACATGTTTTTATGTAGGCATTTGTTTTCAGTTTTCTTCAGTGAATACTTAGTGGAATTATTGAGTCATGGAAACTTTATGTTTAAGTTTTTGATGAGCTGTGAGACTAATTTCCAAGTGATACTATCATATTATATTCCCCACAAGCAGCATGATGATGTTCCAATTACTTTGTATTTCTTTGATTCTATCCATCCTAGTGAATTTGTGTTTTTTTTTTTTTTTTGTCTGTACTCAGTATCGAACTCACAACCTCTTACCTGCCAAGCAGACATTTAAGCCACTCAGCCAAACTCCCGGCACTATTTTTTTTCGAGGCAGGGTCACACTATGTAGTTCAGGCCAGCCTTGCTCATGTTGTAGCCCAAGCCAGCCTTGAACTCACAACGTTTCACCTACCTCAGCCTCCCAAGTGCTGGGGTTAAAGGTATGTACCACCACTGGCTCATCCTAATGAATTTGAAGTGGCATTTGAACTATGGCTTTGATCTGTATTTCACTAAAACTAGTGATGCTGAATTTCTTTCCATGCGATCATTGTGTATCCATATTTTTTTCTTTTGTTTTGTTTTGGCACCTGGGATTGAACTCACAACCTTGCACCTGCCAGGTAGGCACTTAAGCCACTGAGACAAACTCCTGGTGTATCCATATATCTTTTCTGGGTCAATTTCTATTTGAATCGTTTCCTTGGTTTTCAGTTGAGTGCTAAGAATTTTACACATTTTAGATCTCCTCTGGTTTTGTTTTGTTTAGTTTTAGTGTTTTCGAGACAGTGTCTCAAAATGTAGTCCCAGCTGGCCTCCAACTTACTTTGTAGCGAAGAATGGCCTTGAACTTGCAACAATCCTAGTGCTTCAGTCTCCTGGGTGCTGGGATTACAGGAGTGCACCACTATGCCCAGCTTCCTCTGGGTTTTATAGTTAGATCTTTTATCCATTTTTATTTCATTTTTCTGTGTGGTATGAGGAAGGAGACTAGTTTCATTCTTTTGCATGTGGTTATCCAATTGTCACAGTACCATTTCTTTGAAGATTATTTTTCCTTTATTGAATTGTCTTGGCCCCCTTACAAAAAATTCATTTGATTATAAGTGTCTAAGAGCTTATTTCTGCACTTTCAAGGCTACTGCACTGATCTATATATCCTTACGACAGTACTGTTAATCTCTGTGTATCCGTATGCCAGTACCACATTCTCAATTACTTCTAGCTTTTCAGTCAGTTTTGAAATAGGAAAGTATGAATGATCTAATTTTGTGTTTATAAAGATTGTTTTGAGTGTTCTGTGCCCCTTGAATTTCCATGTGAATGTTAAGGTTGGTGTATCAGTTTTCATAAAGATTCTGCCTGAGACTTTGACAGGTTGTGTGGAATCTTTAGATCAATTTAAGGATTATGGCCATCTTAACAATATTACATTTTAATCGATGAATGTCAAATGTCATTTATTTAAACCTTATTTACATTCTTTAAAAAATGTTTTGCAGTTTTAGTCCAACTTACATACCGTTGTCAAGCTTATGCCTAAATATTTTCTTTCTCTTTTCGCTTATTAACCTACTTACCTACTTTGTGGTACTGGGTGGTAAATCCAGGGCCTTTGCACTAGGCTACATTTCCAGCCTTTTTAAATTTTTTGAGTCAGAGTTTCACTAAGTTACTAAATTGTAATCTTCTTGTCTCAGCCTCCCAGAGTGCTGTCATTGTAGGTGTGTACCATCATGCCCAGATGAAATATTTTTTATCATGATGAAGAATATTAAACTTGTCACCGTAGTTTTTTGTTCTTTTTGAGACAGGGTTTCACTTTGCAGTTCAGGCCGGCCTTGAACTCACTTTGTAGCCCAGGCTGGTCTCGAACTCACAACAATCCTCTTGCCTCAACCTCCTCAGTGCTGAATTACAGGCATGTGCCACCATGTGTCACCATGTGTCAAGATTTTTAATGTGTCTATTGAGATGTTTATTGACTTTCCCCCACTTTATTCATAGGGTATATTTCATTAATTGATTTTCTGATATTTGACCAACATTGCAGCCCTTGGATAAATTCCTCTGGGTCATGGCTTATAATTGTTTTTACATATTGCTAGATTCAGTTTGTAATGGGCTGACACCGAACTGAGCAAGAGACCAGAACCAAATCGAAGGTTTTGGGAGCCTTTAATGGAAAAAAACAATAATAACCGGCTGGGGCTGCCAGTCACTGCATGTAGGCAGGCTCAGAGCAACAGTCCCGAGCCCTTATAGCCAGCAGAATTTAAAGCCCAAGCACAACCTAGTTAGTGATAGCTATACATGGGAGAGTCTTATCACAGCCCATTTTTTACTCTATTGGAATTCATGCCACTTCATTAGGTAGGGTCATTCTTCGGGCAAGCTGACATGTCTCCACAGTTATCTGTGAAAAGAAACAGGACCCGGCACAGTCTGGCAGGCAGGCAGTTAGTACCAGCATTTGAAGAACATCATGGGGGGTTTAAAAAGGGGAACTAGTGTAATGGGTGCACATAGTCTTCGATTTTACAGAGTTTAGCTAGCCTTACACAAATTTTAAAGTATTTTGTTACAGATTTTATGACTGTAGCAACAAATATTGGTCTGTGGTTTTCTTGTGATGTTCCCTGGTTCTGATATCAGAGTAATACCTAGTAAAATAAGTTGAGAAGTATTTTTTCCTTAATATTTCTTGAAAGAATTTGTGGAAGATGGTTTTTATATTTATTATTGATATTATTACCTTTTAGCAGTACTAGGGATTGAACTCAGGGTTAGGCAAGCTCTGTACTGCTGTGCTACATCTCCAGTCCTATTGTAAATTTTATTTTGAGACAAGGTCTCATTTCATTATGTAAATTGATCTTGAACTCCTATGAGTACCTGAGATTACAAGTATATACCAGTGTCTGGCTAGGATAGGTTTTAATTGCTCTTTTAATTTTTACTTTAATTCTTAAGTGAAGTCACCTGAGCCTAGACTTTCTTTGTGAGAGTTTTGGACTGCTAAGTTAATGTTTTTATTTATTTTAGGCCCAACATTATTTTCTATTTCTTACTGGATCAGTTGTAGTAGTTTTTATCATTTTAGGGATCTTTCTATTTCATCTTTATTCAACTTGCATGCACAGTTTAAATTATTTCCTAATTCTAGTTACATCTGTATGATTAGTAAGTTTTTCTATGGGCCTCGTGGCACACACCTGTAATCCCAGCACTCAGAGGCTGAGGCAGGAGGATCGCAGTGAGTTCTAGGCCAGCTCAGGTTACATAGTGAGTTCAAAGCAGCCTTAACTACATAGCAAGACTCTGCCTCAAAAAAAAAAATAGTTAATCGAAAATGAGTGGAGCCTGATGACTAACAATGTGAGTTCAAAGTTTTTGTATTAAATATCTTTAAAGATAATTTTTCTCTTCTTTAAGGGAGACAACTATATGTCAGATAACTATAACATTTTTGAGAGGAATTCTGACCTTTTAATGAACTTTTAAGAACTCTGATAATTTAGTAGGATTATAACAAATGATGAACCAGAATCTCTGCAAAATTATTAAAACTCTTTTCAAGTGGTAGTATATAATTTATTTGAGCAAGGAGGATATCTTTGAAGACCTTGTTGACTGGCACAGTATTGTCATGACAGGAAATAGATCCCACTAGATGAACTCTCCCATTACAACAAGTAGGAGACTCATATCTGCTTTGATGATGTTATCAAAAGTATGTTTATAGACTCAGAAATTCTTAGAACTGAAAGATATTTTAAAGGCCATCTCGTCTCAGTCAATAATAATGATAGCAAACATTTATTGAGATTTCATTATGTGATAGAAAAATTGATAAATATATCATTAATTCTTAGAACAATCCTTAGAAATATTCTTGATTATCTACATTTTTATAAATGAGGAAAAAGATGTGGTGAATTTACCTAACTAGATTTACATAGCTAAGAATTGGTAGGTGTAGGTTTTATACACAAGTCCTATTTCAAGATGCATTCCTCAATACATTATATACTGACTGACTCATGCATTGCTAGTATACCTTCCCTATAGTATTCCTCAAAGATTGTTTTATATTCTGTCCAATTATCTTTAAGGATGGTCCATTTATAGTTAGAACTAAGTCATGGACTATTGGAATAGGAGAATTTAGACATTGTTTAATTTATTCCCTTCATTTTCTTTTCTTTTTTTTTTTTTTTTTTTTTTTTTTTCTCACCGGGGATCTAACTCACAACCTCACACCTGCTAGACAGGCACTTAAGCCACTGAGCCAAACTCCGGGCCCTAGTTTTTTGAGGCAGGGTTGCACTATGTAGCTCAGGCCAGCCTTGTGCTCACGTTGTAGCCCAAGGCGGCCTTGAACTCACAGCGCTCCTCCTACCTCAGCCTCCCGAGTGCTGGGATTAAAGGCGTGCGCCACCACGCTCGGCTCCATTCCCTTCATTTTACAGATGAAAAAATTCAGTCTAAATAAGAGGTGAACAAGATTATATAGGTCTTCTAGAAATTTTGCTCTTTGGAGCCTGACAGAGTTTTATATTTTTTAGATCTGTGCTTTTAAGGTAGTTCTTGTGGTTCCTCTTAGTTTTACCTGTATGTTAAACATTCCTAGCTTTAAAAAAAAATTTTGTTTCTTGTATTAATGATATTCAGGCTTTCTGTCATTCTTGTAACCTTACTTAGAACATCATACCGGTTGTTTATTTCCTCCTTTAAGATGTAGCACAGAGAACTGAATTGACAAACTACAGAGATTATTTGTCAGCCCAGTCTTTCTTTAATTTAGTTATTATGCTTCTGTTAGTATAGAATGAAGTTGTTGCATATTTTATTAATTTAATTATTATACCTCTGTTTGTCTAGAATGAAGTGGTTACATATTTTTATTTTCAGAGCTATTTCATTACCTTATGGCCAAATCAGAGGAAGATATTTTGAGATAAGAGGCATATCTGAAATCATAGGATAGAATAGAATCATAATGATTCAAGAATTATTTTTTCAGCTCTGAATATTTACATGCTGATATCATCAGTAACCTATTTGCTTAGAGACTTTTTGCTGGAAAAATAAAACAGCATTTGTAGTTGTATATTGGACATTTTGTTCTTATAAACCTTGATTTGACTGGTTAATTAATAAGTATCAACATTTTGTACATTTGCTATTCAAATTTTTTAGGTAGATTAGTTTATGGACCATTGACTGTGCATAGAATTATAAAGATGATCTTTATCTGAAGTTTTATGTAAAGCTTATTTATCTGAAGGTGATGAAAGGTTTTTTTTCTGAAGCAAAACTAGTCATACTCCTGAGTTAAACAAACGTAGCCTAACTTGAAAACCAAGAGCATTTTCTAACCTGCAAGAGGAAGGGAGAAGGCAACATGGGGAAAAAATTCATACTGTTGACCTGTACCATATTGTTAAAGGAAAACAAAATTGCAGAATGAAGCCGGGCGTGGTGGCGCACGCCTTTAATCCCAGCACTCGGGAGGCTGAGGTAGGCGGAGCGTTGTGAGTTCGAGGCCGGCCTGGGCTACAACGCGAGGGCAAGGCCGGCCTGAGCTACATAGTGCGACCCTGCTTCAAAAAACCAGGGCCGGGAGTTTGGCTCAGCAGCTTAAGTGCCTGTCTGGCAGGCGCGAGGCTGTGAGTTCAATCCCTGGTGCCGCCAAAAAAAAAAAAAAAAAAAACAAAAATTGCAGAATGAAGAGGAGATCAGTTTTTATTGCAATTTACACACAGTTACTTGTTCTTTCACAATTCAGGATTTTTTAATGATAAATCTTGAAGAATATAGATGGGAAGCAATAAATATTGAACCTCTTTTTTTATTTTACCACACTTCATGTGATATTAGAATTATTTTGTTACATTAATGCATTAAGATTTTAATGCCATGCCAGGTGTGGTGGTGCACATCTTTAATCCCAGCACTTGGGAGGCTGAAGCAAGAGGATCATTGTGAGTTCAAGACCAGCCTGAGCTACACAGTGAGTTCAAGGCTAGTCTGAACTGTATAGTGAGACCCTGTCTCAAAAAGTAGGTCCCAGGATTTAGCTCAGTGGCTTAAGTGCCTGCCTGGCAGGTGCGAGGTTGTGAGTTCGATCTCTGGTACCACCACTGCCCCCTCAAAGATGTCAATGCCTACTCAGTATAATGTATAGAAAGCTTACCATTTACCAATATTTTAGGTACTTAATGTTTGAAAGCTTTCATTTCTCTATACTGTCCTTTTTGTACCTCAGCTTCATATCTATGAAATGAGAATAACAAGAGTATGTAGAATGGTCCCTAGCTTCCCAGTTAGCCATAGGGAAGTCTTCTGTCTATCGTCTTAATTCTTCTAGTGCACTAAAACTATTTCTAGTGTTGATTTGTGTAAAAAATGGTCACATGTACATGTTTTATGTCCCTACTATAGTATTACTTTAGGTCAGGTGCTAGCTGACTTTTTGTCTTTTTTTGACATAATTCCTGCTCCAGTGTTGAATACAGTTAAATATTTTTTGTAATAATTTTAGTGGTTTTTTATTTTTTCGGCAGTACCAGGGATTGAACCGGTACTTGAGGATGCTAGCAAGTACCCTTCCACCAGGCTATATCCCCAGTGCTGTATTCTGCTTTAAGTCATGATTTTATCTACATCTTTTTCTGATAAAATGGTTGGAATTTGTTTAAACATATGGATTAGTCTGAATAGGAAATAAGTAGGATAAAGGAAAGAATGTAATAAGTATACTTGACCTAGAAGAGCTGAGTTAGGAAACACAAGAAATGAAAAATTATGTGAGTTATTTGAAATTTAATTAGAAAAGCATCAATGCTTTAAGAGTCTGAGGGATAGAGCTGAATGACATGAATCTTGGAGACAAGTGAAAAATGGGTTGATTAGGCATAGTAACTGTTGAAGAAGAGCAAAATTAGAAGAGATAGGGCAGTGAAAAGTCCATCAACGTAATGAACCTTCAAGTCATAGGACTTCTCAAAAATGTCCAATAGACAAGTAGTGATATTTTCAGTGCTCTGAGTATAGAGGTTTTGGAAGGGAAGTATAGTGGTTGAGCACATGTTGCTTTGGAATCAAGTAACCTAGATTTGCAGCCTATGCGCTGTTTTGAATTTCCTCAATTTACTTCATTTTGTTGAGATTCAGTTTTCCCTTCTGGAAAATGAGTTTTACTACCTCCCACAGGATTTTATAGATATCAGTTGAGGAAATGTGTGTCAATGTAATGTTATAAGTATTCAATAAATACTAGTTTTTGCTTGTGCCTTCATTTTATTTATAGGGATAAAGTTAAATGGTGTGATGGGGAGGAGTGGTAGTGAACCTATGGTATATGTGCCGCGCTCTGTTTGTAATCACTGAAAGCTCTAAACAGTTCACTGTCACTGGGTAGGAGAGTATGATCAGATGTATTATGTCTGAGAGCTGAGTGACATGGGAGAGAATAAAGTATTACAGTGTACTTACAGCACAGCTTTCCAGGACAGTATGTCATTTGCTCTACCCTTTAACCTGCCTCAACCACTCTTTGGAGGTCTGATTGATTTTGATATGTGTACAAAAAAAAAGACTTGTTATTTATTTAGGATGGCTAAGCAGAGAAGTGATCATCAGCCTTGTCACCTTTGGCTTTCCTCCTTCCTTCATCTACCTCTTTCTAATGCTTTTGGTTGGAAAGAGGTTGACCTTATTTAATGTGCTTACCCCAAGGGATGTGAGAAGTATATTTATCTTTTGTCTTCCTCCTATCTATCTATCTATCTATATATATATATATATTTTTTTTTTTTTTTTTTTTTTTTTTTTTTT
>RJWM01006880.1:31754-63205 GCA_004363535.1 Dasyprocta punctata | reverse complement strand
ACTCAAATGGAGCAATGTTTCAGAATTTATGTGTGGATAACCTTGAGGTTTGGATAAAAGAAAAATAATGAAACCACAAGAAAGTGATCAGGAGCATAATTGAACAGGTGGAACAAATTTGTTAAATCTGTTTTAGGAAAACAATAACTAATTCTTAAGAAATAAATTAAAAGATAGTAATGATAAGGGCCTGGGATATAACTCAGCATCACAGTGTCTGCCTGATAAGTCATGAGCTTAGTTCTCAGTACCAAAAAAAAAAAGTTAAGATATTTATACTACTGATTTCTTTTGGTTCATTGAAAAGAAAGGTTTGTGCTTATATTGTTTGATCAATTTTCATGCCTATATCTTGTAATCTGAGCAACTACTTTGAAGAAAACAATATGCAATATATTAACCATTGTTAATTTGCTATTACCTTGTTTTGAAATTCTGTATCATTGTTTTTACTGTATTTTATTCTTTAAAATTAAAAAAAGGGGGGAAAAAGAAATAAATTAGCCTGTTTCACTGTTCCATAATCAGGGTGGGAACAAGGAAGGGGCTAGTGCATGGCTTTGTATAGACTTAACGTGAACACAAGGACTGCCTCTAATATGGCTATTTTCAATGAGAGTAAGAAAGAACCTCTTTGTATTCAATTTCAGAAAAATTGAAAACCTTTTCTTAGCTCTACTGTGTTGCAGATGTATCAATTCATTCATCTTGTACATATTGTGATAGATAGCAATATTCCAAACTACCAAGCAACAAGCAATTTGTGGTATGAGATTAAAGTCTAACATGTGCTACATGGAGAGGCTTAATTCTATTGTTGATCAAAGCTGAACACTCATTTAGCATCAGGTTCATATTTGAAAAGATTAATTTTCTCCGCTTTCTCTAAAGCACAGAATATAATCACAGGATCTCTAGGTTAGAACAGACTAAAAGGTCATCGAGCTCAAGTCCTTATCTCCTTTGTGAATCAAGTCTACAATATCTCTACCAAGTTGTCAGCATCCTAGTCTTGAAGTATGTTAGTAATGGAGAACTTGCCCTTACTGCAGAGATAGTTCATGTCATCTATAGGCTGATACAGTTGTTACAAAAATCTTCCTTATTGAGCTGGGCATGGTGGTCCACGCTTTTTTTTTTTTTTTTTTTTTTTGCGGCCCCAGGGATTGAACTCACAACCTCACACCTGCCAGATAGGCACTTAAGCCACTGAGCCAAACTCCCAGCCCTTGGTGCATGCCTTTAATCCCAGCACTCACCTTTCTTTAATCCTAGGAGGCTGAGGTAGGAGGAGCATTGTGAGTTTGAGGCCAGCTTGGGCTACAACGTGAACCCAAGGCTGGCCTGAGCTACATAGTGCGACCCTGTCTCAAAAAACACTAGGGCCGGGAGTTTGGCTCAATGGCTTAAGCACCTGTCTGGCAGGCAAGAAGTTGAAAAAAACAAATCTTCCTTATTTAATAATGTAGTCATAAATTCTCCTTTACATGACAGCCGTTTAGGTGGGAGAAGAATGATCCCTCCCCACCTAAGTTGTCTCCAACCCTACACCCTAGTCTGAATATACTCTTCAACTATTTGGTACCGGGTTGTACTTCCCACTGTGTATTGTGTCATAAGTTTGTAGCTGTACTTTTACCCTGAATCATGAGTCCATAGAAGTCATGGACTATATCTTATTCATATTTATTTATTTATTTAGGTACCGGGGATTGAATGCATAACCTTGCGCCTGCCAGGCAGGCACTTAGGCCACTGAGCTAAATCCCCGGCCCCATTTTTTGAGACAGGGTCTCACTATGCAGTTCAAGGTAGCCTTGAGCTCACTTTGTAGCCCATGCTGGTCTTGAACTCACAAAAATTCTCCTGCCTCAGCCTCCAGAGTGCTGGGATTACAGGCATGAACCACCATGCTTGGCTTGAAAGCAATGTTTATATTCTCTGCTACCATTCTGATGGGAGCAGGTGTGAATTGGGGGGGAGGGGGTGGAAGCAAGTGACAATTTGAAGAACAGTGTATCTAGAATATGTCAGGTGAAAATAAATACAGAGGAAAATTAAAGGAAGGAAACGTATATAAAAAAAGAGAGCCGCGGGTGGTGGCGCACGCCTTTAATCCCAGCACTCGGGAGGCTGAGGTAGGAGGAGCGTTGTGAGTTCGAGGCCTGGCTTGGGCTACAACGTGAGCGCAAGGCCGGCCTGAGCTACATAGGGCGACCCTGCCTCAAAAAACTAGGACTGGGAGATTGGCTCAGCGGCTTAAGCCCCTGTCCTGGCAGGCGCGAGGTTGTGAGTTCAATCCCCAGTGCCGCAAAGAAAAAAAAAAAAAAGTAGTATTGTAGCCTGGGGTGGGGCAGGAGCATAGCCAGCTGCTTAGGGTAGAGGGAGGAGCGCTGCTCCCCTGCTCTGGGGGTCAGCTCTCTGGGACTTCATGTCAGTAGAAAACTAGAGATAGAAAGTTTAAAGAAAGGGAGACAATTTATTGGATACCTCATTGGAAATGGGAGGAAAAAAGAGATAGCTACTCTGATAAAGAGTAAGGGGCTCCAGAGAGATGGAGGACCTGAGGACCCTTTATTCTCAGCTGCTTTCTATTTGGGGATTTAGGAGTCTACCTAGTTTTTAAGCTTTGCTGGTGTCTTGTTAAATGCTTTCTCCTGTGCAGCTTTAACGCTTTCTAGTCAGCATTAGCCAAAAAGCTTACTGAGGCCTATGTCCTAGTTTTTCTATGCCTGTGTATCTGTCCCCTTTCCCTACAGTATGATGTTGCAGTCTTACTTATGTGGTGAAGAAAACACTTTCTGATAAAAGACTTAGAGGAACTAAAGGAGAAAATCATGCAGTGAAGAAAACAAACCAAGTGGAGAAAATAGCATGTGCAGAGATCCTGGGTCTACAATGTGTTTTGGGTGCTTGAGGAATCGCAAAGAGGCCATTGTAGTGGAACGGTTGTAAGAAATGAGTTCTCAGATCATGATGGTTCCTTGGTCCTTCTGTCAACTCAAATTCTTTCACACATGCTGCTTTACCTATTCAATTGCAGTTTTGGACCTTTGTAAAGAACTTTGCATTTTTTAATGTTAGATTGTATTGTGTTATATTACAGGCAATACAGTGTATTAATTTCTTTTAGTGTATTAATTTTTTATCGTGATCATTGAAATATTAGTGCTATGATTTGGATCTTTGGGTGTTTTGTTTTGTTTTGTTTTGTTTTTTGAGACAGTATTTCACTATGTAGTTTAGGCTGGCCTTAAATGCACTACTTATGTAGCTCAAACTGACCTTGAACTTACCAAGATCCTCCTGCCTCAGCCTCTTGAGTGCTGGGAATACAGGGCTGCATCACTACTTCCAGCTATGATTTGGATTTTATTTTATTTTATTTATTTATTTTTTGCGGCTCCGGGGATGAAACTCACAACCTCGCACCTGCCAGGGCAGGCGCTTAAGCCACTGAGCCAAACTCCCGGCCCTGGTTTTTTAGGCAGGGTCACACTATGTAGCTCGGGCCGGCCTTGCACTTGCGTTGTAGCCCAAGCCGGCCTCGAACTCACAATGCTCTGCCTACCTCAGCCTCCTGAGTGCTGGGATTAAAGGCGTGCGCCACCGCGCCCGGCTTTGATTTGGATTTTAAATGTCACTCAAAGGTTTATGCTTTAAAGGCGTGGTCCCAGGCCAGTGGCACTCAAAAAAGATTGTTAGGAGCAAGTGAGGTCATTGAGGATATGCCCTTTTAGGGGATATTGAGACCCTGACCCTTCCTTCTTCCTCCTTCCTCTCACCTTTCCTCCTTCCCCCTTCATCCTCCTTGGCTGCCATGAGGTGAGCAGCTCCTCTACCACCAGCTTCCCACCATGACTGCTTTGCTATAGGCCCAAAAGGAACAGACTAAAACCTTTGAAACCATAAACTAAGCAAAATGCATCTTTGTTTCTTTTGAACTGATTTTCCTCAGCTATTTTGTCACAGCAACTACCCCTCTGTGCTTCATATCATTCACGTACAATCAACATGCTTTCTATTTGCTACTTAAACCATCAGTGGATCTTGTAGGGCTTGGGGTCTTTTCGTTGGGGACCATTGATTAAAATTTAATCTGTAAATAAGTATTCATATATGATCTTTGAAATGGTTACCAGTTTACTCAGCTCTGGAGTGTGGCACATTCATTTTTACTCTTTCTGTAAGGGTATTAGTAAACACCATCAAACTGAATCAGGATGTAAAAATAGTTACAGAATTTATCTGGTAACTTTTGTGTCAAAAGGCTGGATAGAGGGACTTTTTCTCTTAACAAGCCCACCCTATTACCTGGTGTTCAACTCTTCTATTTTTGTTAAAACTGTCCCTACAATTTTTAGTTGAAGTTATTGAGATAATTGGAAGTAATATGATGGCATAGAGTTTTCATTCAGTTTATCATAATATTCACAATGGAGAATTATATTGCATGGTAGCAAAAATTGACATTTTAATGTGTTACTGATATATTTTATTACAAATTAATTTTTAGATATGGGTCACAAAATTCATCCATGCCTGTCAAAAAATAGTAATACAGAGAGTACTTTATACACTTATCCAGCTTTCCCCGGGGGTAATGTTTTTGAAAACTATAATAAAATATAACCAGGAGTTTGACATTGCTATAGTCTACCCATCCTATTCAGACTTAGCTAGATTTCCTTGTACCTGTCTGTGTATTTTCATGTTTATGTTTAGATCTGGACAAGCTGGTCATTTGCATTTGTATGAATATTCACTACCCCAGTCAAGATTAGAGTAGTTCTGCTGGGCGTGGTGGTGCACTCCTGTATTCCCAGAACTTGGGAGGCTCAGACAGGAGGATCTTTGCAAGTTCAAGACCAGCCTGGGCTACAAAGTGAGCCCAAGGCCAGCTGGAACTGTATAATGTGACCTTGTCTCAAAAAGACAAAAAAAGAAAAAAGAAAGATTAGAGTAGTTCCGACCCCACAATGGATCCTTGGTGTTGTACTGTCCACACTCACTGCTCTTTTGAGCATGCTTACTTCACCCCATTTCTAATCCCTTGCAGCCACTAATCTCCTGTTTCTAATATCATATATCATATGTAAATGGGAATAAACAGTATGCAGACTTTTAGTATTTGTATTTTTTACTCAAATCGTACCCTTGAGATAAATCCAAGTGTTTTATATATCACTAGTTTGTTCCTTTGTGTTGCTGGATACCATTTTGTAATGCTAATGGACCATAGCTTGTTTATCCAGTCACCTGTTGAAAGACATATGGACTGAGTTTATGGCAATTACAAAATAGATCTACAATGAACATTTGTGTAGAAATTTTTTGTGTGGATGTAAATTTTCAGTGTTTCTGGGACAAATGCCCAAGAGTACAGTTATTGAGCTGTATAGTAATTTCATTTAGTATTTTGAATGAAACTGCCAAACTTTTCCAAAGTGGTTGTACTATTTTACAATTCCACCAGCAATGTATGAATGATTCTGTTTCTTCACATTCTTGACACCATAAGGCATTGTCACCATTTTCAATTTCATTTTTATCATGCATAATCCAATCAAGGTAGCAACTGAATTGTTTTTGAAGGCTGCCACTTCAGTTTCTGGTATGTAAATTTTATGACCTGGGGACTCATAGCCTCTTTCTCAGGCTCATACCTAGTTCACATTCCTGGAGCTCACTGGCTTTACCATCCCACTATGCATATATATTTTACAGAGAGCAGTATGCAAGGAAACAGGAGACTCTCTAATGGCTTTAGAGATTACATACCAGTACCAGGCTAGCCTTATTTGCAATGCTTAGAGCCAATTGAAGAGAGAATGAAATACCATAGTCTGCGTTCCTGTTGCATGAAATACTATTTTCCATCCTTTGACTTTCAGTCTATGAATTTCCTTTTGTGTTAGATGGGTTTCTTGCATACAGCATATAGTTGGATGTTGTTTCTTGATCTGTTCTGCCAGTCTGTTTCTTTTAATTGGTGATCTGATGTCATTTACACTAATGGTTATAAATGATGTGTATTGGCTTATTTTTGTTATGTTATCTTTCTGCTGCTGGTTCTTTACCTTTCCTCACTGTGTAATTGTTTGCCCAGCTTGGTGTTTTTTTTTTGTTTTTTTTTTTTCACTTGGTGCTCTTGAAGTTGTAGTTATTTTTATGTCTATCTAGAATACCTTTTAGTATTCTTTGTAAGGTTGGTTTGTTGGTCATGAAGTTCTTCAACTGTGCTTTGTTGTGAAAGTATCTGATTTCTCCATCAATTTTGAAGAATAGTTTTTCAGGGTACATCAGTCTGGGTTGGAAGTGGTTTTCCTTTAGGATTTGAAGTACTTTACTCCATGCTCTTCTTGACTTGATTATTTGTGTTTAGAAGTCTGCTTTGATTGTGATGGGTTTTCCTTTATGGGTGATTTGTTTCTTTTCTCTAACAGCTTTTAATATGCTATTCTTCTGTTGAATTTCTGGGATGTTGATTATTATATGTCTGGGTGTAGATTTACTTTGGTTATGGTTGATTAGAATTCTATATGGCTCATTTTATATCATTCATGCTGTCACCTTTTTCATTCACACCTAACAATATTATATTGTTTTTCTTTATATCATCTTGCAACTGTTGAATTATTATTTCCTGATTCCTTGTTACTTTTTTTTTTTTTTTCAGCACTGAGGATCGAGCTCACAACCTCACACCTTCCAGGGCAGGTGCTTAAGCCACTGAGCCAAACTCCTAGCCCTGGTTTTTTTGAGGCAGGGCCGCACTATGTAGCTCAGACCAGCCTTGCGCTGGTGTTGTAGCCCAAGCTGGCCTCGAACTCACAACGCTCCTCCTACCTCAACTTCCCAAGTGCTGGGATTAATCCTTGTTACTTTTAAAAGATCTTTCCTTTCCTGTTCACTAGCTCCAATTTTGTCTTCATTGTCTGAAAGTCTTATCTTTGCATTCACTGAAGCAGTTTTGCCAGCTTTCAATGGAATTTTTGATTTCCTGGATATCTCTTTGTATTTGTTTTATGCATTCTAATTCTTTCTTATATTGTTCATTCAAAGTTTCCTTCATTTTGCAGTGTGCCTCTATTTTTTGCCTTCTTTAGATGTGTTCAGCATTTCTTTCATTACGTTTATTGTTTCTCATTTTACCTGAGAGATTATTTGTGATCTGATTTCCTTTACAGCTTCATGGAGTTGTTTCTTTACTTTAGTTGCTATCATTTGAGAAGTTTAATGTGTGTGAGTTACAGTTTCTTCTATGTCCATTTCTCCTGCACTTGTCTGAGATGCACTAGAGTTTTGAGATTGCGTTTTGCGCTTTCATTTTGTCATTTTCCTGCTTTCCCCTGTGGCAGCCAAATGGAAAGTCTCAGTTTTTTCCTGGGTTGACAATGGCTGTCCGTACTTGACAGGGTTTCCCCACCCGAGTGGGGGTCATTAGTCAGGCCCTACAAGGTCCCAAGCAGCTTTCAGTGTCTCCCCGAATGGGTGGAGTGCACTGGCTGGACTTTCAGCATGCCCCACGTGGTGTGCTGAAGGTCCCCAGCTACTTGTGGTTGTCTGTGGTGCCCTACTAGTTCCCAAGTGGCCTCCAAGGCTGCATGGCTAGGTGGAGTATCCTGTGCAGGCCTTTGCTTGGTAACACACGGCACACTGAAGCTCCCTGGTTGCTTAGGGTCACTGGCGGGTTGAATCTAAATTTATAAGCAATATTAATCATTATTTTTTTTTCCTGTATGTTCTTTGTTTTTTTGTTTGTTTGTTTGTTTTGTTTTGTTTTGCTGCACCGGGGATCGAACTCACAACATTGCGCCTGCCAGACAGGCGCGTAAGCCATTGAGCCAAACTCCTGACCCTAGTTTTTTGAGGCAGGGTCACACTGTGTAGCTCAGGCCAGCCTTGTGCTCACGTTGTAGCCCAAGCTGGCCTTGAACTCACAACGCTCCTCCTACATCAGCCTCCCGAGTGCTGGGATTAAAGGCGTGCGCCACCAAGACTGGCTTGTTCTTTGGTTTTGATATCAAGGTTATATTGGCCCAATAAGATGATTTGGGAAGTATTATGTTATATTTTGTGAAACAGCTTTTGTTAATTTTTCTTTAAATGTTTGGTACAATTCGTCAGTGAATCCAGCTGACCTTGAAAGTTTTTGTTTTAAAAGTTTTTAAATTATAAATTGTATGTTTTGATGTTTATTTTATTATTTAGATGGTTAATTCCATCTTTGTTAAAGCTTGGTAGTACCTGGGTGTTTAACAAGTTATCTTTTTCTCAATAATCAAATTTATGGTACTTGCCGACCCCCCATCATGAGAAAGCAGGTACAAGCCAGATATGCAGCACACACCCCCCACCCCCAACAAAAGTATGAGACCGTCCACTCACTCCAAGCTACCTCTATATTTTGCTCCCCTTTGCCATGGGGCAGCAGAGGCTAGGACTAACTGACCTGATTCTGAATGAGGACAACATAGAAGGAGAAAAGGGAGTAACCAGACTCCATGACTGTCAATGTTAAGTCCAGTGGTCCCCTTGAACCCCTGCCTCTCAGTCTTTGTCTGGCAGAGCTGATGGCATTTGCCATCTAACAAGAAGAGCAAGGACACACCTTGACTTGGAAAGTAACTGAAGTTGGGGGTGAAGAGCACACAGGGTCCTCTGCTGTGGGGAGGGGAGGGTACCTTGAAAACCTACAAACCCTAGAGGTAGGTGGAAAAAAATCTTGATAGGCTGAATCCCAAGACTATATTTTGGAAAGAAACCATTCATTCAAAAAGACAGGAATTTTTTCTTTGACTTAATCTTTTAAAAATGTTTCTATTTTTTATTGTTTTCATCTTTCTTTCATTGGGATTCCTTTGTGAGTGACCTCAGGTTTTTTCTTTTCCTCTTTTACTTTCCATTCTCTACTGTTCTCTTTTTAATTTTCTGCTTTTGTTCTCTTCCTTATCTTCTTTTTGTTTCATGTATTTTGCTCTGTTTATCTTTCTTTTTGTTCTTCATTGTTTCCTCCAACTGTTCTCTAACACTATTCATTTCCTTTTACTTCTCAATAGGATCCTGTGTCTCTTTTCTCTCCTTTTTGTATCCCATTGGTTGATTTCTCAAATTGTGCTTGTTTGATTCTCCAGTTCCTCACACATTTTAGCTCTATTAGCATAACTACCAAGCTTTATGAATCTCTGTATACCTAGTTAATTTTATGCTATTTTTCTTTGCATATTGTTACATTGTTAGTACAGATAAAGTTGTTCCACGTAGTAGATATTTACTGTCAGTCAATAGTAGGTCAATATTTGCTTTGTCTCAGTGTTCATACTGTAATTACAGGTCTCTTTTCTGCGGTTAAGAATGGAAGTTATTTGGTCTTTGGGGTTTGACAATACTCAGTTTGTATTTGATGCTATAATTTATGTTGAGTTTATTACTATAGTCAAGGTGAGATAGCTGTTACTATTAACTGGTTTTCGTGGGAATACATTATCTGGATTGCCTTGGGGTCATTAACAATGTGGCCCATTTCTCTAGGAATACACTAAAAACTCCTGTCCTTAGTAAATGGAGGTGGTTTAATCCTGGGACACAGACAAAAGCCCATAGTTGGCCAATCACAGAAGACATCACTGAAAAGTACAGAATAAATAAAGAAGTCTACATAATGGAAACTAAGCTTTTGTGTATGATCAACCTGTAAACCTCAATACTCAATAACAAACAAACAAACAAACAAAAAATAAAGACAAGCCAACAAAATTCCTGCAAAATCTGCCAACTCCTCCATTGCTATTCCATTGGCTTTGAAGGGGAGGAAACCAAAAGCCACATAACCAAATTATTGAAAATGATATCAGGGGAGATAACAAAAATTCAATAAGGCATTTGGCAACCTTACAGAAGATATAAATAAACAGGTGTGCAGTCAAATAAAATAAACAGCATGTCTACAGAAAACAATAAGAGGTCTAGTAGAAACCAGGCATGGTCACATATGCATGTAATCTCGGCACTTGGGAAGATGAAGGAGGAGGATCATTGTGAGTTTGTGACCAGTCTGGCTTATAAAGTGAACTCTAGCGCAGCCTGAACTGTAGTTCAGTGAGACCCTGTCTCAAAAAGACAAAAAACCAGAAAACCAAAACCAAAAGTCTAGCAGAGCTGAATAAAATGACATAAAATATGACTGACCAGCATAGAAAAGAATCAGAGTCCATTAAAATGTTCTACGTGGCAATTCAGGAGTTTAAAAATAGTTTTGCAGGTAAGGGCATTAGAAGTGATCCATTGAGGGCAGTGTCTGAAATAAAGGCAGGGCCATTGTTGAAAACCAATTAATGAGGGATTCCTCAAAAACAACAATACAGCATAAAAGTTTTGATCAATCAGCTCCTAGAGGACACAAGGAAGACTCATCTAAGATTGAGATTAATAAAAAATCAAAAGACAGCAGAAATGATATAGCCTATTCAATGAAGTAACAGAAAAATTTCCACATAAGGAAAAAATTTTAATATACAGTTAAGTGAAGCACATAGAACCCCAAATCACAAAAGGATCTCTTTGATGTATCATAGTTAAAATTCCAAAAATGTAATATCAGAACAGAATCTTAAAATCTGTGGAGTAAAGCAATGAATCACTTATAAACGTAACCCCATTACAGTTACAGAAGATTTCTCAACACAAACATTAGAGACACTGAAGTATTTTAAGCCCTAAATGAAAAAATTTCCAACGCAGGCTGATATTTATGGCATATAATTTTGCGATTTGTCTTAGATTTTGTTATATAACTATACATCTTGTATGGTTAAAGTTGTCAAATTATTAAGACATTTTAAGTCTTTGTTCAATGCTATTGCTTTTACTGATTGTACTATTTTAGCCAAGGTTAGATAGTTGTTGTAGATCAATTGATCATCCTTGTATGTGTGACAAAGCTAAAGAGTCAATAAGGAACAAAAATTAGGAGGTAGCAACACTTATGTTTGTATGGTTAAGGAAATGAAGGAGGGAGAAGCGATCAGGGAAGGAAGGGAACGGGATTGAAAAAAGAAAATGAAAGGAACAAAATGAAAAGAAAGGTTTTCTAACTGGCAAGGGGAAGAACTGTTGAAGGGAGAGGAGGGGAATGGTAAAAATTATCATATTTCATGTATGGGTACAAATTCCATATGATGAATGTGATCATTATATATGGAACATATGTACTAATAAAAATAAATAATAAATAAAAAATTACAAAAATCGTAAATGATTGACACTTAAATAAGAATTGGAAAAATTCAATACATTATCTGTATAATAATAGTGAATCCAGTGAGAAAGAAATTAGAAAACATACTCAAGTTTATCCTTCTTTATGGTAGAGTAGTACTCCATTGTATAAAAATACTACATTTTCTTTACCCATTCATCTGTTGAGGGACATTTCGGCTGTTTCCAAGATTTAGCTATCACAAACTGTGCTGCTACAAACATGGGTGTGTATATATTGCTGTGGTATGATTCTTGTAATTCGGGAAGATACCAAGAAGGGGAATATATGAGTCAAATGGATTCTCAGTCCTAGGTGTTTTGTTTTGTTTTTTTGGACACAGGGTCTCGCTATGCAATTCAGGCTGGCCTTGAACTCACTTTGTAGTCCAGGCTGGTCTCAAACTCGCAGTGATCCTCCTGGCTCAGCCTCCTGAGTGCTGGAATTACTGGTGTGCGCCACCTTTGAGGAATCTCCACACTGATTTCCACAGTAGTTGCACCAGTCTACACTCCCACCAACAGTGGAGAAGTGTTCCCTTTTCCCTATAGCCACACCAGCATTTGTTATTGGTTGATTTTTTGATAATAGACATTCTTTCCAAGGTGAGGTGTAATCTCAGTGTGGTTTTAATTTGCATTTCTGAACCAAGTAATGATGTTGAACATTTTTCCATATATTTACTTGAAGTTTCTACTTTTTCATCTGAGAAGTGTCTATTCATTTCCAATGCCCATTTTTAGATTGGGTCTTCAAATTGGGAAGGGGAACCAGGTGTGGTGGCTCACAAGGGAGGCTGAGGCAGGAGGATCATTGCAAGTTCGAGATCAGCCTGGGCTACAAAATGAGCTCAAGGCCAGCCTGAACTGCATGGCGATACCCTGTCTCAAAAAGACCAAAATAAATAAATTAAATTGTCTGGGGGCATTTATAATTTCTATATGCTCTTTTTATTTTTGTGAGTTTTTTGGCTTTTTCATTGTTTTTGTAAACCACCGATTTTTTAATTTCATTGATTTCGTATTTGTGTTTTGAATTTCAGTGAATTTCATTCTTTACTTTGTACCTTCCAGTGTTCTAGTTTGTTTTCGTCTTTCCCCTAGTTTCTTTTTGATTTCTAATGACAGCACTTTAATTGTAAAATTTGCTTCTCAACACTGATGTTGTTGTTTCTGAAATTCTGCTGTTTGTCTTCATTTTAACTATTTTTAATTCTTTTTATACTTTCTCTTTGACTCATGAATTGTTTAGAAGTGTGGTTTTTATCTTCACATGTTTGGACATTTCCTGTTATATTTCTATTATTAATTCATTTCATTTTATTCTTTCAAGTTTTTTGAGATTCATTCTATAAACTAGACATGATCTGTCTTGGTGAATGACTCACAAACTTTTTTTTTTCCACAAGCTTTTGAAAAAATGTGGATTCTGGTTTTTTAAAGTAGAATGTTCCATATGAACCAGTGGTGACAAAGATATGGCACATATGGCACAGCAGATTGTATCGTTGAAACCTGTAAAAGGTTCACCATTTCTGATATAAGCCAATTAGGTTCTATTGTGTATTTCTTAGATTGTATATCATTTTTAATTTTCTTTCATATCTTACATGAGTTGCTGAGGTCAGGGTTTTGAAGTACTAAACTATGATTATGGTTTCTCTTTTTCTACATTCTGTTTTTCTTTTTCTTTTTCTTCATGTATGTTAAACCTCTCTTGTTGTACATACATTTATATGGATTTATTCTTTATCTTTATGTAACATTCTTTTTTGTGTTGGTTTTCTTTTTTCTTGAAATCTTTATATTATATAGTCACTATTACTATTTTAAAAACCCTAAGTGTATGGTATATATTTTCCCAAGCATTTTACTTTGATTTTACCCATGCTGAAGAATTTGAAGTGAGTTGCTTATAAAGAATACATACTTTGGTGCCTCATTTTTTTCTCCTTTACTGATCACTGAACAAGGAAACAAAATCAGGAACTTGCCATTGCCAGGCAGGCTCGTTGCCTCTGGAGTATACCCCTGGCCTGATCACTGTCTTGAGTGGTATATGTAGACCATTTATGTTTCTTTTGTCTTTTTGAGACAGGGTCACGCTATGCAGTTCAGGCTGGGCATGAGCTCACTGTGTACACCAGGCTGGTCTCGAATTTGCTAGGATTCTCCTGCGTTATACTGCATGCTGAGATTGCAGGCATGTGCCACCACACCTGGCTAGATCATTTATGTTTAAAGTCATTATTGTTAGAAAAATTGTTGCTTAAATCTGCCATTTTATTATTCATTTTTTCTGCATGTTTTCTCTTATTCTCCTTTCTTACTCCTATCAGTTACTTAAAAATATTAAGTTTTACTTATTATAGTGTCTTTGAATGTGTCTCAAAGTTTTGTGTGTGTTCTCACACGTGTGTGTGTGTGTGTGTGTGTGTGTGTGCACGCGACAGCAGGAATTGAACTCACTCATAGACCTTACTATGAAGTACATCTTTGGGATGAAACTTGTAATCCTCTTACCAAATTTCCTAAGGGCTGACATTACCTTTACATAGCTTTTGTGATGATTGTTCTTAGAACTACAATATGTCCATGTCATTTATAATGGTCTCTTGGTATTCATGTTTTTTCAAGTGGAATGAAGTTTAGAAACCTCATTTATATTTGGGTTCCTTCTCTTTCCTATTTTAAATTGTCATTTTTAATGTCCGATGTTATATATATATATTTGTTTGTTTGTTTTGTTTTGTTTTGTTTTGTTTTTTTTAGACAGGGTTTCACTATACAGTTCAGGCTGGCCTTGAACTCTCAGCAATCCTCTTACCTCAGTCTCTCAAGGACTGGGACTACAGGCAAGTGCCACCATGTCCAACTCAGATGTTACAATTTTGTTTCAAATAAGATCTATAAAACTCATGAGAAGGATGACCTACATTTCTATTCTTTTTGTTTATTTTTCCTTCCTGATGCTCCTAGATTCCTCTTTTCTCATTTCTTTTGTTTAAAGAACTTCCCTTAGCCAATTTTTTTTTTTTTTTTTTTTTTTTTTTTTTTTTTTTTTTTTTTTTTTTTTTTTTTTTTTTTTTTTTTTTTTTTTTTTTTTTTTTTTTTTTTGCTGCACCGGGAATTGAACTCACAACCTCATGCCTGTCAGACAGGCACTTAAGTCACTGAGCCAAACTCCCAGCCCTGCTTTTTTTTGAGGCAGGGTCACACTATGTTGCTCAGGCCTGCGTTGCGCTCGCATTGTAGCTCAAGCCAGCCTCGAACTCACAACACTCTTCCTACCTCAGCCTGCTGAGTGCTGGGATTAAAGGCGTGTGCCACCACACCCGCCCTTAGCCAATTTTTAAGGGTAGGTCTTCTATGTATCCATTCTGTTTTCTTTTATCTGAAAATGTGTTTATTTTTCCTTCTCTTTTTAAAAATCAGATTTAATTGGCACATTTTAGATATACATAATGATCACATTAATGATTGAGAATTTTTACCTGCACATGATATACCTTGTTTTTGTTTTCCCCTTCACTGTTGAAGAAGCATTACTAGACATAAAGAATGCATGTTTTGTTTTCGGTCATTGGAAAATACTGCAACACTTTGTACTGGCCTTCATAGTTCAAAATCTAAATCCTTAGCCTTTTCAAGTGAGGTTGCCTTATAGTAAATGTGTATTTTTTACTGTCTGTTTCCTGTCAGGCTTTTTTTTTTTTTTTTTTTGGTTTTTTTTTTTTTTTTTTTTGGTTCTTTATTAAATTTTAATGTAATGCTGTATGTCCTAATATGGATTTCTTCAAGTTTATCCCATTTGGAGCTCACTTAATTTCCTGGATTTGTGTCATTCACCAAATTGTAAAAAACATTCAGCTATCATTTCTTTGAATATTCCTTCTCCCCCACATCTTTTCACTTCTTTTTCTGAAACTCCTATAATATGAGTATTAGATCTTTGTCATTGCTTAATATGTACTGGTGGCCCTGTTAATGTATTTTTTTAAGCGTCTGTTTCTGTTTAAAATTGGTGAAATATACTGTTTTGTCTTCTAGTGTAACCTTTGTCATTTCCATTGTAATATTAAATTCTTAGGCAATCTTTGTTGTTGTCATTCATGTCTATCATTATTTTTCAGTTTCCTAGTCTTCCTGTGGTTCTTTTTTTATAATTTCTATTTGCTGACATTTTACTTTTTTATTTATTTCAAAGCAATTTAAAATTGATGTTGAAGCATTTTTATGATTGCTACTTCAAAGTCTTGTCAAATAATTCCAATCTGACTCATCCCAGTGTTGGCTGCAGTTAGTGTTTCTCCTTTAAATTGTTACTTCCTTTTTTCTTGCTGTGATGGATGATTTACTATAGCAAGGTTGTTTTCTTCCATCATATTAAGACTTGGCTTATTTAAAAATTTTTGCAGATAGTCACTTTGTTTAGTTCTTGTATATGAGCTGTGGGCTACTTTCATGGTTTGTGCTTCCAGTGGCCATTTGCTTTTCATAGCCTTTGTGATGTGGATGCTAACACTTGGTTTATCTGGTGATATCTGAGGCGGGGAGAACGGGTTTGTTTTCCCAGGCCTCTAGAGTCTTGGTAGGATTCTCTACTGTTGTTTCCCACCCTACCCTTCCCAGTATATCTAGGCAGTGGAGGAAAGTGTTGGGTCTGTGAGATGAAGAATTTCTCACAACTAGGGTATTTTTTTTCCAAGTCTCGTGTGTGGTTTCGTCTTCTCTTCCAGTGTCTTTTGATGGAGGTGGAGAGTTTTGAGACTGTAAGGATAATATACATGCTGCCTTGCCTGCTTCATTATCTCTGGGTGGTTAAGGAATCTCAGGCATGTTGTTTAGGGAGCTTTTCTCTGGCAACTTACTTCCGGCTGAGTTTCCAGTTATTCCTCTCTGCTAGATATGATGGGCTCACCAGATGTTGTCAGAGGATTCCTTTTTGTTTAGGGAGATGACTCTGCCTCCCTGGCCTGGCATCTGTTACTAGGGTAAATTTAGAAACACCAGCTCTGTGTGTTCCAGTTTTGTGGCATGAGGATGTACTATCATGTTGATGTGCTATTCCTTCATTACCAAACCAGTTTGGTTTCTTCTTATCATCCTTCAGAGTTCTCCCTTGGTAATATCTTAATGCCATTTTCAAATTTTATGGTTGTGTTTTGCTGAGAGGAACAGGGAAAAACACTGTCCTGCTCAGATCAGAAATCTTTTTAATTAAAAAAAAAGTGTTTTAATAAAACTTCCCTAGAATTGCAGTTACATTCTGCAGCTTGCAGAGAGGAATTCTTTTGAAGGAGAGGGTATCAGAAGTACATGTGCCTCTTTCTAGATTTATGTCCTTCTCTTATTCACAATTCTGTCTAGACAGTGATTAGAAATCTCAGCCCATGTTCTTTACAGTATCCTGGAATTTATTTCAGGAGTGTTTGTTTTCAGTTTCTTTCTGTAAATGTTTCTTATGTTTCTAATTCTTGTTAACAGAAGACACATAGAAATAATGGAGGAATTGAATGATTTTTCTCTCTCATTGTCACCTAACATCTAACATTATTGATTGCAATTTGAAATCCCTTTTTGTTATGTTTTGAATCACATAACAACTCTTTCCTGCAAATCAGTTTGTTCTGAACCTTGGTTCTTTTGGTGTTTCTGCAGGCATATATTACTGTTTTGTAGTTATCACTGGTTATCTTTACTCTTTACAGCAACAGGGCTATGTATAACAATTTGACAGTCTTGTGTTTGAATCTAACTTCTGTAGCTCATTCTAGATGTGTGATTTGGGATTGATTATTTAATATCTGAGCTTACATTTTCTCCCTAGAAGCAGTGCTACTGCTACTAGTATTAGTACATTTTTAAGCTATAATTATAGAACAGTTTTACTGTTGTGTCTTTTGATACCTATTTTTTCTCCTTTGTGATTATATAGACATAATTTCATTTTTGAGAACCTTCCAGTCAGTTTTTGCAAATTAATGTTCTCAGGGAAAGAGATTGCTTATCTTTCAATTTGTGAAATTTCACCTAATTTAATTACAACTGACATTCTTAATTCAGTGCTGGTCGTGGTCTTCTTACTGAATAGTAAATGTAAATATTTCATAGCTCTGTCTCCATGCAATTGATGTGTAGGTGTTAAATTAGCTTTTCTGGTTAACCATCCATAAATATTTCAAAAGACATACCTCTTGTGGGTACCCAGCTTGCTTCTACATGCTACAAAAATTTTTTGCTTGTTAGGCATTATTATATGTCCTACTTGTATTTCTTGCTGTATTTTAAAATAAATTCATGGTTATAGTACAACAGTATACATATCTGGTGAAAAATGAAGTTCATCATACATTTAGTTTAACCTTTTTGAATGGAAATCTTAACTAGTGCTGTATTTTACACAGTACCAAACCCTTGTCATTCAGATATTCATCAGTAACGATTGTAGCTAAAATGATATAGCATGAAGACCTGCAGATTGACATTATTGTTAGTGTTTTCTAAGTAACCTGTTTCTGTCAGAAAATTTTTTCTCTCCGTTAAAGCTGACTGGTAATCTTTTTAATCTTGATAAATTCTTTAGATTTCATGTTTGATAGCTATAATTCTGGAACCTCCCAAAACTCTCTTAATTAGAGGCATGTTGGAATGTGTTTGAAATTTTTCTGCTGTAGTTTGGTTACTTCTGGGCAGTATTATGTAATCTTAAAGATATGTGTTTTCTTCAAGGGATTCAACTTTTCTTGGTATCCTCCACCTAGTTATTCTTTTAAGTTTTCTACCCCCTTCCCTGAGCAGAATAGGTATCCAAATTTAAATTTTTGTAATGCTTTTTACAGATGATTAGAAGTATGGTCTTAGCTATCTCTAACCTTTGAATATTCTAGATTGTTTTTGAGACCTATGAATGTCTTGTGACTTGAGTTATTTAAATTCTGATATCATAAATCCAGCTGAAATTGCACAAGTTCTTTTCTTTCTCCACAACATTTCGTTGGTGAGTTGATTCTAGGGTATGTTTTGTTTATATGCTAGTAAAATGTTCTTGAGTACTTTGGAGGAGTAAAGAATTTGAGTAGAGGTGGTTGGTGGTGTTTTATGCTGTACTACAGAATTTTACTGTTGCCCATAGAAATATAGAGAAGAGGCACTGAGTCCTCTGGCCTGAACTTCATTTTAGTCTTCTCTCGGCTCTCTTATCCCATTGCTTTTTCCTTGCTTTCATTTAGCATAAATTTCATATAGAAACATACTCTGATATTGTTTTGCAGAAGACCCTTTTCTTTAGACTGCTTATACATTGTAACATGCATCAGGAATGCCTTCTCCTTTGTCTGCCAAACCCTTCCTCTTCTGTCATCCATAAAGAGCTAGAAATCTCACCTCTTTCATTAAACTCTTCTGACCTTTATATCATGAAAGTGACAGCTCCCTGAAGCATAGATCATGTAAATACTTCTCCCTGTCAATTTATGTAGATGATTAGTATTTTACACAGCTGTCTTGGTATTTTTGTGGGATGGTTTTGTGTTGTCTGGAATTTTGTATTTTTAAATCCACAAAAAGGAGAAATGCTATTGGACTTACTAGATATTCATTTTTAGAAGTAAATAGACTTTTAGTATTTTTTTTTCAGGGAAAAATTGGAGAAATTTCTTCTGTTGAAAATTAGAAATCTTCAGGTCGGGTGTGGTGGCTCATGCCTTTAATCCCAGCACTTGGGAGGCTGAGGTAGGAGGAGCATTGTGAGTTCAAGGCCATCTTGGGCCACAACATGAGCTCAAGGCCAGCCTGAACTACATAGTGTGACCCTGTCTCAAAAAACTAGGACCAGGAGTTTGGCTCAGTGGCTTAAGCACCTGCCTAAGCAGGCATGAGGTTGTGAGTTCGATCCCCATGCCACCAAAAAAAAAAAAAAAAAAAAAAAAAGTTGGATATCTTGCTGTTCATTAAACTTTCTGATAGAGAATTGAGCTTATAGTCTTAGGAAATGAAAGACATTCAGTATTTCAATTCTTGGTCACACAGCATCTACCACAGTGTTTTCACACAGTTACCTACTACAGTGTTTTAGAAATTTTGTTTGTCTTATGAATTAGACAGATGGCTCAGACACTTGCCTTTATTGCTTAGTAATCTTTGCATGCATGGTCATGATGTCTATGTATACATATATATACACACACATATATATGTATATATATGCTATTAACTAGAAAAGTCTTAAATTTGAAGTTTTTTTTTTTTTTTTTTTTTTTTTTTGCAAAACTGACTTCTGTAGTGGACTTCTACATCTGGAAATTCTATTGTCCATTAACCACCTTAACAAAAATTTGTAGGATTGTAAGGTAGAGACAAAGTCATCTATAATCAGATCTCTGCCTAAATTTCTTCCTTTGTATCCTACTATGCCCTGTCACTCATTGTATCGGGTAATATGCTATGTACCCCCAAGTCCTCATATAATTTTGATGGGGCTGAGTTATTGATTTGTTATTGGTTTGTTGTCTGGCAATGTGAGTGCTGTGCCCACCCAGGGGTGGAGCCGACATACAGTGTAAGGGAAGGCGGGTCTTCCGCTTCCGCACTCTCTCTCTCTGGCCAGTGTGCCTTGCAGCTTGCAGCCGCCATGAACAGCAGGCCCGCCATGCCACGCTATCTTGGAGCCAACTTAAGTATGGACTGAAACTCCCCAGAAACTGTAAGAATAAACCTTTCTTTCCCTAATTTTGGGTGTCAGGTATTTCGTCTCGGCAATGAGTGAAAAGTAACCAAGACACTCATCCTGCTCCAACAATCCCAAAGTAATACTAATGTTCCATTGTAATCACCATAACTTCATACCCATAATGTTATCTTCTCTTTAAGTGCCTTCTTCTTTTTCTATCCATTGTTTATTTGTCATATTCTTGACTTAGCCTTCAATGTCTTCTATTCTGTGAGCCTTTTAAGAGCTTTGCACCAAAGATAATTACTTTGTTTTCCATTCTCCTACATAGTGTCTTCTGTATACCTCTAGTTTTATGTACATAAACATAGTATTTTCATCATTTGTTTGTAATCTTACTTGTACCTATTCAACTGTGAGTTCATTACTGACAGAAACTATTTGTTTTCCCAAAGTCTTTCAGAGTTATTCACATTTACTTTCTGCTTAACACATGCTAGAATAAATAAATGACTGAATGAACCAAGGTTAAGGTATGTCAATCAAATTAGAAATCATGGTTATAGGGACTTCTTTTGGCTTTGATGGGCAGGGTCATTATGGGAACCAGTATCACACCACCAAGAAAAACTATAAAGCTGGATAAAGTTAAAGAATAGCTGTTTCAAAGCACCATACAGTTACCAAAGGAAGAAAGGTTCAAAATCCCAGAAAGAAACGTGATATATTGAGCTAACTTCAATGTTCCTTACTTCTTGTCCCTTCAAGTCAATTTGCCAATGAAACTAGTAGTGGGTAGGATAGACTGAGAAGCCAACTGAAGGTAGTAAAAGACACAACAAAAGATGAGAAGTTTTAGGAGTCTCATAGGACTATAGAGATTAGAAATGTAGTTAAGATGTAACCTGATAACCAAAACTTTATGGTCCAAGATGCCAGAGAAAAAGAAAGTAACAATGAGTTTAGTGCAATGGTTTCTTTTTTCCCTTGGGGCATTTTTAAATTTGTAAGTGGTACAGAGCAAATAAGTTGAGAAGGTAAGCAGGATGTAGGAGATACAAAGCTCAGTAGCTAAGCAGAGCTTTTTAACAATTTCACAATGTTGGAGAGTCAGAAATTAAGAGTTCAGAGCCTGCCAAAGAGGAGGGACCTTGATAATTATCTCAAGTTTTCAGTTGGGATCCCCAAAGGGCTAAACTTTAGGAGAATGGATGTAATAGAGAAATACCATTCCTAAGAAAGACTAAAGTGCAGTTTTGAATCAGCTCATTCTTAAAGAGGATTAAGGTGATCTGTCTCTTACCTCCTGCCAGGAATAAAGTAAATCTTCTCCAGGGAAAGATTATATCCAGAACTCCTCTTAGTTTTAATGTACAATTCCTGGCATTCAATAAAAAATTACTAGGCTAGGGCAGATATGGTGGCGCCTGCCTGTAATCCCAGCACAAGAGAGGCTGAGACAGGAGGATCTCTGTGAATTTGAGGCCAGCCTGGGCTACAAAGTGAGTTCAAAGGTGGCCTGAACTGTATAGTGAAACTATCTCAAAAAGACAAACAGAGGGCTGGGGATTTAGCTCAGCGGCAAAAGCACTTGCCTGGGAAGTGTGAGGTCATGAGTTTGATTCTCGGTATCATCCCCCCTGCCCAGCAAAAAAAAGACAAACAAAAACAAAAATTACTAGATTTACTGAGTGTATTAGTTTGTTAGGATTGCCATAACAAAGTACCACAGTCTGCTTGGCTGAAACAACAAAATTTATTGTCATAATTCTAGAGGCTATAAGGTTAAGACCAAGGTGGCAACAGGTTTGGACTATTGTGTGGGCTCTCTTTCTGGTTTATGTTGGCAATCCTCCCTCTGTGTCCTTACATAGTAGAAGGAAATAAGAGAGTTCTCTAGGCTCTCTTATATAATGGTACTAATCTCATTCATGAATATTCCTGCCCTTAATGACCTTAACTACCTCCACCTCTCAAAGACCCTCACCTCTTAATGCCATTGCATTAGGAGTTAGGATTTCAACATAGGAATTTTGGGAAGATACAGCCTTTCAGTGTACAGTAATAGGAAAAAACCAAAATTCTCAAACTGGAAGTTGCAGTCATCAGAATGAAGAACTTAATAGGTGAGCTTAATAGCAGATTCAGTGTACAGTTCAAGAAAAGATTGGTCACCTGGAAGACAGATTAGTAAAAAATTACTACAGTTCAGACTAGAGGACCAAGAGAAGAAAGAGATAGAAAATAGAAAAACAAACAAACAAAACCCAAAAATGGCTCACACACTAATAAATGTAGCTAGGACTACAGGCTTAGTCCTGCTTAGCAGTCTAAGTCAGGAGGATAATTTTGAGGCCTGCCTGAACAACATAGGGAGAACCTGTCTTAAAAAAAGAAAAAGAAGGGCCGGGAGTTTGGCTCAGAGGCTTAAGCGCCCGTCTGGCAGGTGCAAGGTTGTGAGTTCAATCCCTGGTGCCACAAAAAAAAAAAAAAAAAAAAAAAAAAAAAAAAAAAAAAAAAAAAAAAAAAAAAAAAAAAAAAAAAAAAAAAAAAAAAAAAAAAAAAAAAAGAAAGAAAGAAAAAGAAAAAGAAAAAGAGGGGCCCAGGATTCAGCTCGGTGGCGTAAGCGCCTGCCTGGTAAGTGCGAGGTCGTGAGTTCGATCCCCCGTACCAAAACCAAACAAAACAAAAAAGAAAGAAAGAAAGTAAAAGACAAAATGTTAACAATTTGTTAGCTTGCATCTACATATATAGTGGAGGGAATATTTTAGATGTATAGCCAGAGAAACCCAGGTTGGAACCTCAGTTTGGCCTCTACTCTCTTAATAGATTGTTGTTTTTTTGGGGGGAGGGTACTGGGGATTGAACTCACAACCTCACGCCTTGCAGGCAGGCAATTAGCCACTGACCTAAATCCCCGGCAACCTCTACTCTCTTACTGAGTATGTGATTTTTAGTTAGTGATTCTCCAAGCCTCAGTTTTGGCATATATAAGGGAAAAATACTAATGCCTATGTTACAGAGTTCATACAAAGATTGAGATGATATTTAAGTGTTTTGTAGTGTTTGTTCCTTACTGTGTATAATATAATTTGGGACATATACTATTTTGAGGATAAGTTCACATATATTTATATTTTAGAGTCAACATCTTTCCTAATAGCTATTGAGAGAGTTTTTAATCTGTCCCTGGTGAAAAGGGAGGCACCTTGGCTGTTCTGTGCCTTCTCTCAGGTCTCATTTCACCATCTTTGTCTAAGATTACTGAGATGTGTGAGATTTTCTGTTTTGTCATTTCATAGAAGTGGATTTCATTTGGGAAATTTAAGAATGTTTGTGTTTTTTCTGTCATTATATTTTTGGTGTATTGTTGTTTCTAACAGCTCCTCCACTATCAACTCATTTAATAAACATCTGCTGCTTTGCTATGTGCCAGGAATTGTGCTAATAAACACTTGTAATAAAAATGAGCACTGGAGCTCATGGGGGAGCTCGACACCCTAACACTTTCGCTGTGGTAAGATGAGTGTTACAAGAAGGCATGCAAGCACAGGAGAGAACTTCCTAAGCTGCCACTGAGAAGGTGACATTTGAGGTAAGTCTCTCTGGTAAAAACATCTTGTGGAGAAAGGTAAGATGTGTATTTCAGGTAGAGCAACCAGAGAGTCAAATGTGTCCAAGGCACAGGGGAAGAGAAGGATTTAATATTTTCAGAACTCAAATGTAATTTGAGCATGGCTAGAATATAGGATATGGGCCATGGTAGAAAGGTCTGTGTAGAGATGAGCTATTCACTTCACACCAGCTGGAAAGCAGAAAATCAAGGGAGGAGCCAGAGAGGGAGATAATACCCTCCTGGTCATGCCCCCAGTGACCTGCGTCTTGTGATCAGAACCCACCTCCTAACAGCCTGTGAGCTATAACACCGCAGTACTCTAGTCACCTCCCCAAACCCCCCACCTGTAAGTGCATGTGTCTGTTGGGGGACATCTGGATATAAACCCTAACAGGACTGTTTTGGCTGGAATAAAAACAGGTAAATAGGACCAGGATGTAGCTCAGCAGCACAAGCATCAACCACAAGTGCAAGGTCCTGAGTTCGATTCCTGGTACCAAAAAAAAAAAAGATAAATAACCACTATAAACAATTTCATTGATTTCTGCTGTCACCTATTCTTTCTTTTCCTTGCTTTGAGTTTACTTTGCTCTTTCTCTAGTGTTGTAAATCAGAAGTTTCAATTATGAGCTTTAGTCCTTCTCTTCTAATATAAGCACATGATGCTGTTATTTTCCCTGTCAGCACTGCTTTAAGTATATCCCAGAATTTTTGATATGTTAAATTTTTATTTTCCTTCAGTTGAAAATACTTTTACATTTCCTTTGAGTATTTGTTTTTGACCTGCAGGTCATTTATTTTTGTAGTATTGGTTATTGAATCCTGCAGCTCAGATATGGTAGGTAAGCACTCTACCATGGAGCCACATCCTAGTCAACTTATATAGTTTATTAAAATATGTTTTTGTTAACATTCAAATATGTAAGTGTTTTTGGCATATTTTTATGTTACTGATTTCTAGTTTAATTTCACTATGGTTAAATTACGTTCTTCATACGATTTTAGTTCTTAAAAATCTTTGTCAAAACCATTAGGATGACTGTTATTTTCAAAAACATAGAAAATTAATGAATTTTGGTAAGGATGTGGAGAAATTAAAACATATATTAAATAAACTGATCAGATTTTGAAAACCAGGCAACCAGCCAGACATGGTGGCACGCACCTTTAATCCTAGCACTTGGGAGGCTGAGGCAGGAGGATTGTTGTGAGTTTGAGACCAGCCTGGGCTACAAAATGAGTTCAAAGCAGGCCTGAACTTCATAGTGAGACCCTGTCTCAAAGAATAGGGCCAGGAATTTAGCTCAGTGGTGTAAGCGCCTGCCTGGCAGGTGTGAGGTTGTGAGTTTATTCTCTGGTATACCCCCCCGCCAAAAAAAAAGCAACCACTGTGGAAGCAGGAAGGAGGTTGCTCAAAAATTGAATATAGAACTACCATGTGACGCAGCTACTCCACTCCTGGGTAATTATCCAAAAGAATTAAAAGCAGTGTCTTCAAGAGATATTTATAGACCCATGTTCATAGGAATGCCATTAAGCCAATGATAAAAGCATCCAAATGTGTATTGATAATTGGTGAAATAAAATATGGAATATACATATTGAAATATTATTCAGCCTTAAAAAGGAAGAATATGCTAAAACATTTTTGAATATTGAAGACATGATGCTAAGTGATATATGCCAGTTCAAAGACTTTGTGATTCTATTTACATGAGTTATCTAAAGTATTTAAATTAATAGAAACATAAGGTAGAATAATGATTATCAGGGGCTAGGGGATACAGAATAGGTTAATTGTTGTTAAAGGAGTTTTTAGATTTTCGAGTTCTAGAAATATATTTTGCAAAAATATGTTATTGTTATGTGTATTTTTAAATGACTAAGACAGTAAATTTTATATTACATGGGTTTATTTTATTTTATTTTATTGTCTTTTTTGAGACAGGGTCTCACTATGCAGTTCAGGCTGGCCTTGAGCTCACTTTGTAGCCCAATCTGGTTTTGAACTTGCAGTGATCCTCTTGCCTCAGCCTCTCCTGAATGCTGAGATTACAGGCATGCACCACCATACCTCGCATTATGTGGGTTTTTAAAGCACAATTTTAAAAAAATCTTCTTTGAGCTTTGTTTATCAAGAACAATATGGTATAGCCTTGTGAGTTCTTATGCTTCTACAGGGTCGAGTGGTCTATGAATATCAATTAGATAAAACTGATTAGTTGTATTGTATAGTTCTATACTGTTACTGATTTTTTTTTTTTTTTTTTTTTCCGGCACTGGGGATCAAACTCGCAAGCTCATGCCTGCCAAACAGGCACTTAAGCAACTGAACCAAACTCCCGGCCCTAGTTTTTTGAGGCAGGGTTGCACTATGTAACTCAGGCCAGCCTTGACCTTGGGTTGTAGCCCAAGTTGGCCTCAAACTCACAATGCTCCTCCTACCTCAGCCTCCTGAACTGTTTTCTGCCTGCTTGTTTTATTGATTTCCCAGAGATAAGTGTTAAAATCTCCCATGTATCATTATCAATTTTCCTACTTGTTCTTTTCAAGTTTATTTTTCTGAAAATTTGTTGTAGGTAGCACAGGTATCTTAGTTACTTTTCTCTCATTGCTGAGACAAAATACCTGACACCCAAAATTAGTGAAGGAAAGGTTTATTTCTTACAATATTGGAGGTTTCAGTTCATACTTAGCTGGCTGCAAGGCAGGGTGGCATAGCTGGGGAACAGCAGTTCATGGCCACTGCAAGGCCTCAACCAGCAAGAGAGAGAAGACATACCTTCTTCCCGCCCTTACACTGTTTGTCATCTCCACCCTGCGTGGGTCCTACACTCACATCACCAATCCCAGTGCCAGGCAACAAAGCAATCACAAATGCCAGATTCAGTCCCGTCCATGATTGTATGAGGCTTAAGGCAGGGCCATAGGAACATAAACCATGACAACAGATAATCAGTATGGTTAGGGGAATTGTTCCTTTTTATCATTATGTAGTTTTCCCTGTTTAATCCTGGTAATATTCCTTATTCTGAAATCTACTTTGTCTTTCATTAATACAGTCATTTCAGGTATATTTGGCTTAGAGTTGTATGATATGTCATTTTCCCTCCTTTAATTCAGATGTCTTCATATTTAAAATTGTTTTCTTTTAGGTATAATGAAAATTTTTAAAAACTAGCTTAAAAATTTCTATCTTTTATAAGGTTTATTTAGAGAATTTATATTGTGTAATTATTCATATAGTTGGACTTTGTTCAGCTATTTTATTATTTTTTTCTGACTGTCATTTAGTGTTTGTTCCTCTGCTTCCTGTTTCTTGTTTTCTTTTTTATTAGTAGACAATTTTAGGAGTCCATTTTAATTTAGCTTTTGTTGGCTTTGCTTTATATCATATTTATATTTTGATACCTACATTATAGATTAGAATACAGATAACCCAACATTGCATTCTAATTTGAGTTAATAGAAGGGATGATCAAAGGCTATGGAGAATGTTTAAATTTTATTTATTTATTTATGTTTTTTATTTTTTTATTTTTTGGCGGCACTAGGGATCGAACTCACAACTTAGTGCCTGCCAGACAGGTGCCATTGAGCCAAACTTCCGGCCCTGGTTTTTTGAGGCAGGGTTGCACTATGTAGTTCAGGCTGGCCTTGTGCTCACGTTGTAACCCAAGCCGGCCTCGAACTCACAAGGCTCCTCCTACTTCAGCCTCCTGAGTGCTGGGATTAAAGGCGTGTGCCACCATGCCCAGCTAAATTTTAAAAACTTACTACAGTAAAATACAATACCAGAAATGATGAGATAAGTATGTTTGAAGTGATGGAGAGTATTTTGTGAGAGATCAATGGCAATGTGTCTTTTACTTTAATAAACATTTCTAATTTAAACATCCACTATATTTTTTGATCACTCACACTGTTCAGATGCTTACAGCAATTTCTGTCAAACAAAAACAGAATTTTTCATCCACTTTAATTATGGGATCTGTTACAATGTGACTTCTGGCTCCATAAATTTCAAATGACCATAAAAGGTAAATGTTTTGAATCAATTCAGGCACCAAGGCAGACTCAACAGTGCAAGTAAAGACACAGAAAGACTTTCCAGGACTGCTTCACAAAGTAGTAAGAAGAATGGGATAAATACGTTCAAAGTGGTGGGCTGAATTTAAAGGAGACTAATGGCAATGTGTCTTTTACTTTAATAAATTGTTTAAAATTTAAATGTTCCCTTTGTTTTTTAAACACACCTAACATTTGTTTAACCCTTTAAATGTTTTTTTTTTAAACTGTCATGCAAACTCCATATTTCTTACAAGAATTCCCAAAGTTGGACACTGTGATACATTTCTATAATCTGAGCATTGAGGAGTTTGAGGCAGTATGATCAGTTCAATGGCAGTTTGAACGACCTAGAGAGACCCTATTTCAAAAAGAAAAGAAACAACAGCTGGGCGTGGTGGCACAAACCTGTAATAATCCCAGCTGGGGAGGCTGAGGCAGGAGGATCCTTGCAAATTTGAGACAAGCCTAGGTTACAAAGTAAGCTCAAGGCCAGCCTGAACTGCATAGGGAGACCCTGTCTCAAATAAACAAACAAACAAATAAAACAAGAGAAACAAAAAGCAAAAGAAAAGAAGAATAAGAAATTCCAGAGGTAGTTGATTGTACGCTCCGCGTGGTGGCAAAACATATAATCTCAGTCCTTCGGAGGCTAAGGCAGGAGAAATCCTCCAGAGTTCAAGACCAGCCTAGCTAGGCTCCATGTAATTACAAGGCCGGGGCCAGGCTGAACTGTATAGCAGAGACTCTGTCTCCAAATAAATAAATTTAAAAAAATAAAAAACAGAAAACTTGACTGTTCATCATTAAGTCTTGTATAATTTTAAAAAGCTACTTTCAGCATTAAAAAAAGTCTTTGGTTTTTGAGCACTTTGGTTATATTGTCTGTCCACAATTTTCTTTGTTTCTCATGCTTGTGGGTTTTATGTGGTTCATCTCATTTTGATAGAGCAATTTTAGATTTATTGCGGCACTCAGGGGGATGTGGAGGGAAACAAGCTTTATTAAGCCAGTTGGAACAGAGGAATTAAGCAGGTTAAATTCTGAGCCCCAAGCATGGGGTTTGTGGGCCTTATATAGGGGGAAGGAGGAAGCAAGTTAAGGTACAGAGCCTGGAACTTGCAGTTTATTATATCCGGGTGGCCATGGCCAGCCATGGAGTGATAATAGCAGGATGTGCTGAAGCTATTTGCTTATCACAGCAGGAAGCAGCTGTAGCTGGTATGGGAACAATGTAGTAAGGTACAGTAGCTATTGTAACCTTGTGGTGGAGAGCTAGAACAAGGAAGGAAGGAAACATCATCTGATGGGCAGGGCTCAGGGTTGAGCTCTTGGAGTGAAGAGGGGGACCTTGTGGTGGCCTATTTTTTTGTCTCGATTTTAGTAGCATTCAGTAATTGTATCTTTAAATATATTTTGTATACTCATTTCTCTTTCTGTGATTCCAGTGACACAAAAATTAGAACCTGGGATAGATCATTCATTAACTTTTTTCAATATTTTCTTATGTTCTTATTAAATAAACTCTACTAATCTATCTTAAAATTCACTGAATTTTATCTGTCATTTCCATTTTACTATTAAGCCTATCCAGTGGTTTTAAAAAAATTTACATTGTATATTGTTAAATTCTAAAATTTAAATTCTAAAATTTTCTGTTGAAATTATATTCTTCCATTAATTTAAAGTTTGTTTAGTTTCACCATACTGTATATAGCATAATTATAGCATAATTATATAGCATATATAGCATAATTATAATAGCTGTGTAGTAGTTTTTCAATGCTATATAACAAATTGCACATGCTCAGCAATTGTCTCATACATATTTATTGTCTGCCAGTTTCCACGGGTCAGGAGTCTGGGCATGGCCTTAGCTGCATTATCATCTGAAGCTCAGAGCCTTCCATCAACCATACATGATTCCTAACAAAATTTAGCTCCTCAGGTACAGAAGCTGCCTGCAGTTCCCTGCCACATGGGCCTCTCATTTGGCAGTTCATATCCTAGCAGCTTACTTGTTGAAGGTCAGCAAAAAGTCTCTCTGCTAAAACAATCTTTTTAGCTGGGCGTGGTGGCACACACCTGTAATCCCAGCACTGGGGGAGGCTAAATCAAGAGGATTGCTGGGAGTGCAAGGCCGGCCTGGGTTATAAAATGAGTTTAAGGCCAGCCTGAACTGCATAGTGAAACCATGTCTCAAAAAGATGAAAAAGCAAAAACAAAAAAACAGTCTTTTTTTGGGTAAGATCTTATTTTTAAATAATTCATAGTGTTTCTATTGTTTTAGTAATTTTTGAAATTGACAGATAAAATTATATGTATTTATCACATACTGCACAATGTTTTGGAGAGTATTTTATAACATAATCACTGGAATGACAGACATCCTGTTTACTTTTGCCACATAATATAACCTAGTTAACAGATAAATATTCCAATATTTATGCCAGTCTGTTAGTTTATATCAAATCAGGTATTTCCTAAACTCCAGGGTAGAGAATACACAAAGCTATGGATACCAGAAGGCAAAAAGTCGTGTATGGTCTATTTGCCACAAGCTGCTTTCAAGTGTTTGCCAGATAATTCCAAAATTTGGATGTAAAAGGGTTGAATTTGCTGATTGGCTTTTCTTTGGAGAATTGGTTATATCCTTCTGGTTCTTTATATGTTGGGTAATTTTCACATTGGAAATGTTACCTTATATAAACTATGAGTTGTAGTTCTCTAGAGAATTTTTTTGGAAGTTCATCAGTGATAGATTCACACCACAAGCTTTGTCTTGCTTTCTGTGGTTATGGGTTTTCCTTTCAGTTTAGTTTTCCAAGATGTTAATTTGCTGTTTTATTTATATTGATTGCATATGTCATTCAGGTGTTTCAGTGTTGGATAACAGTATAACTCTTCATTTCTCCACATTTTTGTATGATGCTTTACATCTATCTTGAATGTAAACAACTTAGGTCTGAATGTAGGAGTTGTGTGGATTCGTACACAGAATTAGGATATCACATTGTCTAGCTGTCTCATAAGCATAAGTCCAAGTCTCTGGCCATGGAGTCCCCTTTCCTGGTTCTTATGTCCAGACAGACAGGCTGACCCTTGGAATTTTAGTTGCTTTACACATCCTTTATTCCCAAAAAATTCTAAACTAAGAGCTTAATGTGTGAATAAAGACGCTGGAACAGATATAAAATAATACAAGACAAAACAAAATGAAATTACCTACTTGTGTATTCTTTGGCTTATAGAGATCACTTTTTAAAATTACTCTAGCCAGTGATACAGAGTTTCTATGAAAATTTTCACTAATCATGGTAATTATGCCACTATTCTTCCATGTAGCTTTGCCCCTGGGGTCCACCCTCAGGGAAAATGTTGAAGAGAATTAAAAATACAGGACACCCACCCTAATGCTAGACCCCACGTGTGGGGTGGTGGTGGTGATATAGGAAAAATGATCACAGACCTCCAAATGATATGGGGGAATGAAACTCTCAACCTACTATAGGTACGGCGTGAGTTCGTGTTCTCTAAAAATCGAAGAATGAATTTTAGGAACGATGGAGGGTAAGAGCAGGATATATTTATTGAGGGAAAGAAAGCTTCTGTCTGAGGGACAGAAGGGGGCCCGAGCAGGTTGCCAAAGACTCTGTCATTTTTAGGGACTTTTATAGAATAAAATCATGATGGGGAAAACTGGGAATTTGCAAGGCAGGCGGGCATAAGGTGGGACATAACCATGGTTAACCAATAAGACTAATGGCCCAGGTAAAATTGATTAAATCAAGGACAAATGAGGAAAGGAGTCACGTAGTAAGCGGGGATGCTTAACAG
>RJWM01006880.1:0-31654 GCA_004363535.1 Dasyprocta punctata | reverse complement strand
TTTAGGGTGATAGAGAACTATTTAGAATATCAATCCTTAGGATATGGGTGCACTTGATCTGTCTTTTGTCTTGATATCTGACCCACAGCAGGAGGTGCCTGTCTCCTCAGAGGTTCCAGGGTAGCCAAAGTTCTGCACTGGTTCCTTTGAGGACCTAGCCCTGTCTGACTGCCTATAATATTTTTGTCTAACTCACTTTTTCTGTAACAGTGGTGGTGGTGGTACTGAGGATAGGTTGAATTCGAGGATGTGTGTGAGCTATATCCCTGGACCTTTAAAATTTTTCCCCCTGTATTGTTTTTCTAAAGCATTATTTCTCTCTCTCTCTCTCTCTCTTTTTTTTTTTTTTTTTTTGCGGCACAGGGGATTGAACTCACAACCTCATGCCTGCCTGGGCAGGCGCTACTGAGCCAAACTCCCAGCCCTGGTTTTTTTGAGGCAGGGTCGCACTATGTAGCTCAGGTCAGCCTTGCACTCGCGTTGTAGCTCAAGCGGGCCTCAAACTCACAAGGCTCCTCCTACCTCAGCCTCCCAAGTGCTGGGATTAAAGGCGTGCGCCACCATGCCTGGCTTACCCATTATTTCTTTGATCTCTATCCAACTCTTTATTATTTCCTTTCTTCTGCTTGGTTTGGATTTAGTTTATACTTTTTCAGTTATGTCAAGATAGAGGTGTATTGATTTGAGATTCCTCTTTCATAATGTAGACATTTACAAATATAAAATTTTCTCTAAGCACTACATCCCATAATGTTTGTGTCATCATTTGTATGTGCCCATTGCGATTCATTCATCAATCAGTGGTTATTTAAGAACATGCTCTTTTAATTTCTTCAGTTCTGAATTTTCTAAATTTATTTCCAATTTTGATTGTTAATTTCATTCCTTTGTGGTTACAATACATGCTTTGTGTGATTTCTCTCCCTTTAGACTTATTGAGGCTTGTTTGATTGTGTAAATGATGGTGTAACCTGGACAATATTCAGTGTGTACTTGAGAAGAATATATATTCTATTGTTCTGGTGTTAAATGCTACATTGATGTCTGTTAGGTTTGTATCATTTATAGTTGTATTCAAGTGTTTAGTCTTCTGCCTATTTGTTCCATGCATTATTGAAAATGAATACAAGCCGGCCGTGATGGCGCACGCCTTTAATCCCAGCACTCTGGAGGCGGAGGTAGGCGGAGCGTTGTGAGTTCGAGGCCGGCTTGGGCTACAACGCGAGTGTAAGGCTGGCCTGAGCTACATAGTGCGACCCTGCCTCAAAAAATCAGGGCCGGGAGTTTGGCTCAGTGCCTTAAGCGCCTGCCCTGGCAGGCGCGAGGTTGTGAGTTCAATCCCCGGTGCCGCAAAAAAAAAAAAAAAAAAAAAAAAAAAAAAAAAAAGAAAAGAAAAGAAGATGAATACAGTTCCAGCTGTTACTCTTGAAACCTATGTTCTTGTAATTCTGTAGATTTTTCTTCATGTATGTTGAAGTCTTATTGTACCTTCATACTTTATAATTGGTAAATTTCCCTGATGGATTGACCCTTTTATCATTATATAATGTCCCTCTTAATCTTAGCAAATTTTTTTGTTTTTAGTCTGTATTGTTTGACATTAATGATGTCATTTGAACTTCGTTATGGTTGCTAAAGTATATAATATCTTTTTTCCATTCTTTACTTTCAACCAATTTGTGTCTTTGAATCTAAAGTCGGTGTCATATGGATAGCATATATAGTCAAATTTAATTTTTTAGGTTTTACTTATTTATTTTTGTTTTTTTTCAGACAGGGTCTTGCTATGTATTTCAGGCTGGCCTTGAACTTATATAGCCCAGGCTGGCCTGAAACTCACAGCGATCCTCCTGCCTCAGCCTCTGGGATAACAATAGTGCACTACCACACCTCGCTAGCTGAATTTTATATTTAAATATAGTCTGACAGTCTCCTTTTGGATTATTTAATTCAACTATATTTACTGTTACTGATATAGTTGGACTATATCACTTAAGTTTTGATTTTCTTTATGCTGTTTGTTGTTTTTATTCCTCTGTTTGTCCTTCTGCTTTCTTTCGAACTTTAAAATATTTTCCTGTGTAATGTTTTTATTTCTTTTGTAATTTTATTACTATAAATATTTAAGATTCTTTTGTATTGATTGCTTTAGGATTTACTAGTGTATTATATACATCTTAATTTGTCATCATTGATTTCACATTTTTACTAACATAATTTCAGTGTAATGTGGACACTTTACTGCCAGATACCTGTTTCTTCTTCCCCTTTGTGCACTATGTGTATGTAAATTATGATAACTAACAATTACACATTATATCTATTGAGATTATGTATTTGTTGACCAGTTGTCATCATAACTTCCTTTTCTTCAACCATGTTTTTTTTTTTTTTTTTTTTTTTTTTCCGGCACCGGTGATCGAACTCATAGCCTCACGCCTGCCAGGGCAGGCGCTTAAACCACTGAGCCAAACTCCCAGCCCTGGTTTTTTGAGGCAGGGTCGCACTGTGTAGCTCAGGCCAGCCTTGCGCTCGCGTTGTAGCCCAAGCAGGCCTCTAACTCACAACGCTCCACCTACCTCAGCCTCCCGAGTGCTGGGATTAAAGGCGTGCGCCGCCACGCCCGGCTTCAACCATGGTTTTAGTTGTTCAAACATTTTATATTTGAAGACCTTGTCTTCTAAGTCTAATATATGAGCTTTGTCAAAGAAAGTTTCTTTTACCATATTTTTAAAAAGGTTTTTATGAGTAACAGTAAGCCAATTCTTCTTTTCATGTGTTAGAAGTTTTTATTGGAAATTTGAACGTTTTGGGTAATATAGCAATCTAGATGCTGTTTACCAGTATCAGCACTCCTTCCCAGGCAGTGGAACAGTGCCTGCCTGGCAAATATGAGGTTCTGAGTTCAATTTCTGGTAACCAAAAAATGATAAAACTAGTTCCAAAGAGATGGAGGGTTCCATTTGCCTCAAATCACCATCTCCCATGTACGTACAAGTAAGATTCTTTGAAAACAAGGAACGGGAAACAGGAGAGGTAGTATAGATCTCCACACTTGCTTTATCACTTGGAACCATCTTGTTATCAGGATTTGTTATCACAGTTGATTATTTGTTTAGTGACTTGAGGTACTAGTTAAATCCATTTCAAACATGTGTGTTCTCAGAAAGCCCAAGGTTTGGCATGTACATGGTCACTTGGTATGGTAGTGGTTTTGTCAGGGCTCTATTTCATTGTCTCCTTCTCTGATCTTTCTGTTGTGTGTTTTAATGGTATATACAGTCAGGTGTTAGCCACCTTTAGTTGTTAGCTGGTTTTTCTATTGTTTTTCACAGTGTCCTGGGGCATAAATTGCTCTATTTGATACAATTGCATTGAGACCCTTTAGTTTAGGTAATACTCCCCAACTGGGATTGAACCCAGGGTATTACACCTGCTAGGCAAACAGTGTTACCACTGAGCTACACTGCAGACCCCGACTCCCCTATAAATTTTACTTTGAGACATGGCCCTCAAAGCTGGGAGCCTCTTGCCTCAATCTGGCAAGTAGGTGGGTTTTCAGGACTGTGTTGCTATGCTTTGCTTGTAGGGGTTGTTTTGAGAGCAGTATTTGGCATTTTATTCTGACCCATGAAGAGCTCGTCTTAGATACTTCTCTTTCTGGTCCTCTCTTAAGCGTCTAGCACATGTATTGTTTAGCACCCAATAGCTTGTTGCTATCATGGAGTGACCTGCCATTTTTTCTACCTTTGGTTTTTAGTCAAAAACGTTTTATAGTGTATCTTCCATGTGCCAAGTATATGGGCTCTCAAAGAATAAAGATGCAATAGATTTTGTATTCTTCCAAGATTGTAGAAGTACTCTCCTACTCCACTGGACTCTCAAGTAAAAGATAATTCTAAGTTTCTGCTCCCTTCCTATTACTTTCTTCAGTGAAACACTGGAACTGTGATAAGAAAGGCAAAGCCAGGATTCTTGTCCCCAGCGTTACTTGGAGAAATGTTCTCTTTACTTTATGGGGTTAAATTTCTGGAGCAAAACCTTAGAATCAGAGTCATGAGCAATGAAGAAAGAAAAATGTCACCTTCGTGGTTCCTTGCCTCATAGTTCTCAGTCCTGTTTCAGGCATATTTGTTTACCTGAGATTGTAACCAGCACTGCAAAGATAGTAGTTTTAAAGTTAGATTGTTTTCTTTTAGAGATAAGCAATTTCTCTAAACTTTTTATAGCTGAGCATGTAACCAACACTCTCTCCTCTCTATAGCTCCCCAGAAGTGTAGAGTATACAGATGTGGGTTTCAGGCCAGAGCCCAGTTTTCTTTCCATAAGAAAGAGGGGAATGATGAGCCTGGTGTGGTGGTGCATGCCATTAATCCCAGTACTTGGGAAGCTGAAGCAGGAAGATTGTTGTGAGTTTGAGACTGGCCTGGGCTACAAAGTGAGTTCAAGGCCAGCCTGAACTGCATAGTGAGACCCTGACTCAAAAAATAGGTCTGGGATTTAGCTCAGTGGTGAAATCGCCTGCCTGGCAGATGTGAGCTTGTGAGTTCCATCCCTGATACCAAAAAAAAAAAAAAAAGCAAAAGAAAGAATGAGGGGAATGAGTTGATAAAGATGGCTCCAAGTGATAAAGCAAGTGTGGAGATCTACATTACCTCTCCTGTTTCCCCTCTCCTCTGTTCCTTGTTTTCAAACAGCCTTACCTATATGTACAGGGGAGATGATGATTTGAGGCAAATGGGCTCTTCCATTTCTTTATTATTATTATTATTACTTTTTTTTGCGGCACCTCGGATATATATTTTTTGGGGGGGGTACCAGTTATAGAACTCACAACCTTGCGCCTGCCACGCCAAAGCTTATGCCTCTGAGCTAAATCCCCAGCCCTATTTTTTGAGACAGGGTCTGATTATGCAGTTCAGGCTGGCCTTCAACTCACTTTGTAGTTCAGGCTGGTCTTGAACTCACAATGATCCTCCTGCCTCAGCCTTCTGAGTGCTGGGATTAAAGGTGTGCACCACCATGTCTGGCTTAGAGATGGTATATGAACCTCCAAATACTATAAGGGGGAATATTACAATTCTCAGCCTGCTAGATGTGCCAACTGCTGAGTTCGTGTTCTCAAAATTGAGGAACAAATGTTAGAACAACAGAGGTTGAGGGTAGGAAGAATTTATTGAGATAAGTTTTTGTCTAAGGACAGAAGGGCCAGGATTTAACTCAGTGGCATAAGCTCTTGTCTGGCAGGTGTGAGGTTGTGAGTTCCACCCCCAGTACCCAAACAAACAAACAAACAAAAAAAAAGGGACAGAAGGGGGTCCCAAGTGTATGGCCAGCTGACCCTGCTCCTCAAGGGAGTTTTACAGAGCAAGCCAGGAGGTGAAGTGGGTTAAAGATGGGACAAAACTGTAGTCAGGTAATAAAATTATAAGTGTAGTTAGGTAATTTTTTTTTTGTACTGGGGATCGAATTCACAACCTCAAGCTTGCCAGGCAAGTGCTTATGCTGCTGATCTAAATCCCCAGCCTTAGTTATGTAATATTGATCCAATGGAAAATCCAAGTTAGGTGTGAAGTGAGACAAAAGTATGGCCAACCAATGAGATTACAACAAATATAGTCACTTAGGTGATCCTGATAAAATGGGAATCAAATGGGAAAGCAAGTCATTAGTCAGCATGCTAGTGAAGAACAAGGATTATCTGGGAAGGCAAGGGCAGGGGAGGCTTTAGTCCCCCACCCAAGGTGATTGATGCCTATTTAGCATATCAATCACTGCTGTTCATTGCTAGGGGAATTATGTGGGTGTAGTCTGTCTTTTTTGCCTTGAATCCAGGCCTTCAGGAAATGTGCCTCAGGCCACAGTTGTCTTCTGTGTGAGGGCCCAGCCCTGTCTAACTGCTTGTAATATGAAAAACTAATTTAGCTGTCTGCAATACTACTTGAGATTGAGACAATTTCCATTTTTATTTTGTTTGTGGTGCTGATATAAGGGAATGAAACTGAACCTACTAAATGTCTGGTACAAGTTCGTGTTCTCTGAAATTGAAGAATGAATTTTAGGAACAATGGAGATTAAGAGCAGAATATATTTATTGAGAGAAAGAAAGCATCTGTCTGAGAGACAGAAAGGGTCCCAGGTGGGTTGCCAAAGACTGTCTTTTCTAGGGACTTTTATAGAGCAAAACCATGAGGTGTCTGGGCCCAAGATGGGGAAAACATGGGAACTCACAAGGCAGAGGGTCACAAGGTGGGACAGAACTGGTCAACCAATAGCATTAATTGTTCAGGTAAAATTAATTAAATCAGGGACAAATGGGGATGTCAGTCACGTAGTAAGCGCATGCTTAAAGAGCAGTGAGTCTTTCTGTAGGGGCTTGGGATGGTGACTGATTTCTGGCTTCCTCAAGTTATTCAATACCTATCAATTCCTGATGTTTGTACTTAGGTTGTGGTTACATTTGTTTTGCGCTTTGTCTTGAGATCCAGTGCACAGCAGAGATGTTTGTCTCCTCCAAGTGATATAGGTGAATGATCTCAGTGGAAGACCTCCAAATGATATGGAGAATGAAACTCCTAACCTACTATACGTCTGGCGCGAGTTCCTGTTCTCTAAAATCAAAGAATGAATTTTAGGAACAACAGAGGGTAAGAGCAGAATATATTTATTGAGAGAAAAAAAGCTTGTGTGAGAGAAAGAGACAGAAGGAGTCCCGAGTGGGTTGCCAGGGACTCAGTCTTTTCTAGGAACTTTAATAGAGCAAAACCATGAGGTTAGATGGGTCCAAGGCAGGGAAAAATGGAAACTCGCAAGATGGGCATAAGGTGGGACATAACTATGGTTAACCAATAAGATTAATTGCTCAGGTAAAATTGATTAAATCAAGGACAAATGGGGAAGCTAGTCACTTAGTAAGAGGGGATGCTTACCAGCAGTGACTCTTCCTGAAGGGGGTTGGGATGCTGACTCCTGACTTCCTCAGGGTGATGAAGAACTATTTAGAATATCAGTTCTTAGGATATGGATGCAGTTGTTTGATCTCTTGTCTTAAGGCCGGCCCCACAGCAGGAGGTGTCTGTCTTCCCCACAGTTACAAAGTGTCTGGGCTTCTACAAGGGCTCCTTGGAGCACCTAGCCCTGTCTCACTGCCTATAATATTTCTAAGTTGCCTGTAACACAAGGTTGCAAGGTATCTGATCTTCTGTACTGGCTCCTTCTAGGGCCCAGCCCTGTCTGACTGCCTATAATATTTCTAACTTAACTCAGCTTTCTGTAACAATGCTAGGGATTGAACCCAGTCTTTCAGCTAGTAGGCAAGTGCTCTCCTTTGAGCTATATTTCCAACTCAATGCCCTTTTTCAGTTATAAATATTGGCATATATTAGTTGTGGAAAATATCTCATGCATTTTATACTTGCATATACTATGATTTGATTGTTTCCACCCTCCCTACTATCTTTTTTTAATCTAAAAAAGCAAAACAAAGCAGGATAGAAATGATACAGAATTTAAAAAAACTCCCTTCCTCTCCCTCTGTTAGATCTCCTACTTGTTTTGTCATGATTAATGTAACTTTGTGTTAATTCATGAGATTGGGGAGGGTTAGAACTCTGTTTCTTTATAAAAGTTGTTTAGACTGAGTCTTTGGTATTGATATAGGAAAACAATCTCCCTGGGGCCTCCAAATGATATAGTAAAACAATCTCGGTGGGAGACCTTCAAATAATGTGGGGGAATGAAACTCCCAACCTACTATACGTATGGCGCGAGTTCGTGTTCTCTTAAAATCGAAGAATGAATTTTAGGAACAATGGAGGGTAAGAGCAGAGGATATTTATTGAGAGAAAGAAAGCTTCTGTCTGAGGGACAGAAGGGGTCCCAAGTGGGTTGCCAAAGATTCTGTCATATTTAGGGACTTTTATAGAGTAAAACCGTGATGGGGAAAACTGGGAACTCGCAAGGCAGATGGGCATAAGGTGGGACATAACCATGGTTAGCCAATAAGATTAATTGCTCAGGTAGAATTGATTAAATCAAGGACAAATGGGGAGGTGAGTCACCTAGTAATGGAGGGATGCTTAACAATAATGACTCTTCCTATAAAAGGATGGGATGCTGATTCCTGACTTTCTCAGGATGATATAGAACTATTTAGTGATATAGACGACCCCGGGATGAACAGAAACCCACGGAACGATGGAAATATCTCGGAGCTGAGCATTTATTGCCAGGCCTGGCGACGCAGTCCCCGCGAGCCGAATTTAGAGACTGCGTGCTGTTCCAGCGCTCGGAAGAGGCTTATAAAACATCAGAACAAAGGGAGGAAGGGTCTTGCAAGCGCGGGTACAGAAGCAGATTGCATTGGTCAGTTTAAATGACCTTTTACATTTATTGGAGAAGGCAACCTTAGGGATGTCCCAGGTTGGGCAGTGGCGAGCTCCTAATATAGATAGCAGATGCTCCGGAAAGGCACATGTTGTAAATTCCTTGGTCATGAGATGGGGGAGCTATTATCTCTTAACCCAGTTTTCCACCAGCTTTGTCCTTGGGCAACTTTAAATTGTAACAGCTCAGTTCTCAGAGTGGGGGTGGGCGAGCAGTTACAGGAAACAGAAACTTAGGCTGGCTAAGGGAGAGATAATACTATGGGAAGGGGGCTTAGGCCTAAAATGGCACATACAGAACAGGAAAGTGACGCATTAATTATCCATAGGCTATTACATTTAGAGTATCAGTCCTTAACATATGGGTGTATTTGTTTTGCCTTTTGTCTTGATATCTGGCCTGCAGCAAGAGGTGTGTGTCTCTTCCAAGGTGACCAAGACATCTCGTCCTCTGCCAGTTTCCTTGAGGGCTTAACCCTGTCTGACTGCCTATAATATTTCTGTCTAACTCAGTTGCCTGTAACAGTATTGCTACAAAAATGTAAGAATCAAAATATTAATTTTTATAAAAAATAATATTGACATTTTGATAATGGATTGTATTTTCTGATCTTATTTATTATTTATTTTTGGTTTTATTCTGTCTTTTATTTCTAATTTATTAAGGAAAGATATGAGGATATTTTGTAACTTTCTTCTTTTCTAATAAATGCACTTGGTGTTATAAGTTTAAAAAAATAAAAAGCAAAAGAAAAAAAGATAAAAATGATACAGAATTTCAAAACTCCCTACCTCTCCCTTTAGCTTCGATCTCCTGTTCCCTAACAGACCTTGTTCTATCTTCCCACTCTTCCCTAGATTATACTTGAAAGCCAGGAGATGGAGGAAGTTAAGCAGAGAGGGCTGAATAGTTAATGAGAGTAAACTAAAAATTGCTCCATAAGTGAGTAAACATAACAGAGGCTCTGAATAATTAATTTAAACCAACTCATCAGGGTCTAATGGATTTCAGGGAACAAGGGACAGATTCCTAAACAAATAGGGAAAGCCCTGGAGGAAGTGAAATGCCAATGAAACAGTTTGCTTTCACAATGTCAAAGGGCCTAACTGTAACCAGGAACATCCCTTCCTTGTTTCACTTTTACTGGTAACAAAATTTGTAGAAAAACCCCTGAGCTAGAACTTCCACAGTGTGCATGTAATGGAACCCCTCTGATATAGGAAAAACAATCCCAGACCTCCAAATGATACGGGGGAATGAAACTCCCAATCTACTATACATCTGGTGCGAGTTCGTGTTCTCTAAAAATTGAAGAATGAATTTTAGGAACAACGGAGGATAGAGCAGAATATATTTATTGAGAGAAAGAAAGCCTCTGTCTGAGGGACAGAAGGGGGCCCGAGTGTGTTCCCAGGAACTCTTGTCATTTTTAGGGACTTTTATAGAGTAAAATCATGATGGGGAAAACTGGGAACTCACAAGGCAGATGGGCATAAGGTGGGACATAACCATGATTAACCAGTAAGATTAATTGCACAGGTAAAATTGATTAAATCAAGGACAAATGGGGAAGCCAGTCACATAGTAAGCAGGGATGTTTAATGACAATGACTCTTCCTGTAGGAAGGTGGGATGCTGACTCCTGACTTCCTCAAGGTGATATGGAACTATTTAGAATATCAATCCTTAGGATATGGGTGCATTTATTTTGTCTTTTGTCTTGCGATTTGGCCCACAGTAGGAGGTGCCTGTCTCCTTAGAGGTTACAAGGTATCTGAACTTGTGCACTGGCTCTTTCAAGGACCTAGCCCTGTCTGACTGCCTATAATATTTTTGTCTAACTCAGTTTCCTGTAACACCTCCCCTGAAAAGCAGAGAGCTTTTATTTTTATTATTTCTAATAAACATGTACCTGCCTATTCCCCACCACTTGCTTTCTGTTTTGTGGAGTTGAAGTTTCTTTGCCCCCAAACTGATTACAATATAACAGGAAAAAAAAGTGGCACTTGTTTTTCTAAGACTAGCTTATATTGTTGGGGCAAAATAACAAACTTATAGATATTTCATGATTAATTGGAAGACTGACCAAGTTCCTGTTCTGCTGTCTGTGGTAAATTCAATTGACCCCGAAAATGTCACAGTGATTGCCTATACCTTAAGGTACCTTGGGCTGACCTGTGCTCAGTGAGTCAAGTTTCTCTCTCCAGAACTTTCTTATATTATTAAGGTAATGTCCTTAACCAATTTCATTCAGTCAAGTCTCTCTCTCCAGAACAATTCCTGTATTATGGTAATGCCCTTAAGTATAGTCATTCTGTAAGAGTCCCCTCCCTCGGTTCCCAGAATGTTTCTATTGTTTCAAGACCAGCCTCTCCCTCAATATATGATTCAATGTAGGTAACCAATCATGTAACATTTGGTCACTTGCTTTGTACCTCCCACTTCTAATTCTATATAGACTAAACTCCTTGCTGATTTGGGGCCATTGCTTGGGAGAAATTATCCCTGCAACTGTCCACTGGCATGAACTCCAACAGTCCGCTGGTGTAAAGATTAAATGCTGCCATCTTATCTCCTCAGTGCAAAGAGTCTTCCTTTTGGATTGGTTTGCTTTGGCTTGGCTTGGTTTGGGAAATTTCCCACAAAATTGCCACTGAACGTGATGGTCTTGAGTTCTATCCAGCATTCTTCTGATGACATGGTTTTGTTCTTTATGGTTTAATAGTAATTCAGTGTGTGTGTGTGTGTCTCAGTGACTTAAGCGCCTGTCTGACAGGTGTGAGGTTGTCAGTTCAATCCCCGGTGCTGCAAAAAAAAAAAAAAAAAAAAAAAAAAAAAAAAAAAAAAAGCTTGTCTGAGAGAAGGGGTCCCAGGTGGGTTGCCAAAGACTGCCTTTTATAGGGACTTTCAACCTCAGGCTTGCCAGACAGGCGCTTAAGCCACCGAGCCAAACTCCCAGCCCTAGTTATTTTGAGGCAGGGTCACACTTATGTATCTCAGGCTGGCCTTGTGCTCCATTGTAGCCCAAACTGGCCTGGAACTCACAAAGCTCCTCCTACCTCAGCTTCCTGAGTGCTGGGGTTAAAGGGGTGCCCCACCACGCCCAGATTCTAGGGACTTTTATAGAGCAAAACCAGGAGGTGAGATGGGCCCAAGATGGGGAAAACATGGGAACTCACAAAGCAGAGGGTCACAAGGTGGGATAGAACTATGGTCAACTAATAACATTAATTGTTCACGAAAAATTAATTAAATCTGGAACAAATGGGGAAACCAGTTACGTAGTAAGACCATGCTTAAGAGCAGTGAGTTTTTCTTTAGGGACTTGGGATGGTGACTGGTTTCTGGCTTCCTCAAGGTGATCTATACCTATCAATCCCTGATGTTTAGACTTAGGTTGTGGTTACATTTGTTTTGACTTTTGTCTTGAGATCCAGTGCACAGCAGAGATGTTTGTCTCCTCCAAGATTGCAAGGTATCTGGTCTTCTGCACTGCCTCGTTCTAGGGCCCAGCCCTGTGTGACCACCTGTAATATTTTTGTCTAACTCAGCGGCCGGTGGGTTACAATTCCACCATGGGTGTGTGATACTTATCACTGCCTTAGTCCACTGATGGCTTTATAGCTGGGTATGTTGTTCAGAGGTGAAGACTGCTGGGAAAAGACAGTTCACTTTGTGTGGGCATAGCCAGGAGGGGTATGCATCCTTTCTTATCCCTTGATCCTTATATGCTTCCTACTTCATTTGCCAGGAACTATTTCTGTGTACTGCCATGTTGTTGCAGAAAATTTCCCAAGTGAAGCCAAACCAAACCAAAAGGAAGACTCTTTGCACCGAAGAGATAAAAAGGCAGCTTTTAATCTTTACACTACCGGACTGTTGCAGGAATAATTCCTTCCAAGCAACTGCCCCAGATCAGGAAGGAGTTTAGTCTATATAGAATTAGAAGTGGGAGATACAAAGCAAGTGACCAAATGTTACCTGATTGGTTACCTACATTGAATCATCTATTGACAGACAGACTAGTCTTGAAACAATAGAAACATTCCAGGAAACGGGAGGAGACTCTTACAGAATGACTACACTTAAGGGCATTATCATAGTATAGGAATTGTTCCTGAGACTGAATGAGAGTGGTTAAGGACATTACCATAATATAGGAATGTTCCTAGAGAGCTTTTACTGAATGAGTACAAGTCAACCCAAGGTGCCTTAAAGTATAGGCAATTGTTCCCACATTGCCAGGGTCAACTGAATTTACCAGAGACAGCTGAACAGCAACTTGGTTAGAGCCCTCTAACTGATCATGAAATATCTATAAATTTACCATCTCATGAGTGCATTACTACATTATAACTGTGGTCCAACAATGTCATGGAACCAACCAGCCAACAATGGGCTGAAACTTTTACAAGCCATGAGCCAAAACAAACCTCTCCTCCTTTCTCTTTTGGCTATCAAGTACTTTTGACCTAGCATAGAGAAAGTAACTTAAGACAACTTCTCTTCTACTGTTGGGAGAATTAGATCAGTTAATGTTTGTTAAGTGTTTATAATAGTTTATATCTGACAGGAAACAAATTTTTCCCATTAGTACTGATATAGGGGAACGAAACTCATGACCTATATGTCTGGTATGAGTTCATGTTTTCTAAAATCAAAATAATGAATTTTAGGAACAATGGAGGTTATGAACAGAAATATTTATTGAGAGAAAGAAAGCTTCTGTCTGAGAGAAACAGAAGAGGTCCAGCTTGGGTTGTCAAATTCTGTCTTTTCTAATGACTTTTATAGAGTAAAACCATGATGGGGAAAACTGGTAACTCTCAAGGCAGACAGGCTTGAGGTCGGACAGAACTGTGCTCAACCAATAAGATTAATTGTTTTGGTAAAATTGACCAAATCAGGGACAAATGGGGAAGTGAGACATGTAGTAAGCAAGCATTCTTAAGGCTCAGTGACTCTTTTTCTGTGGGGGATTGGGATGGTAATTCCTGATTTCTCAAGATGATCCATACCTAATCCCTCATGTTTTTTTACTTAGGGTGTGGTTGCATTTGTTTTGCCTTCTGTTTTGAGATCTGGCCTACAGCAAGAGGTGTGTGTCTCTTCCAGGGTCACAAGACATCTTGCCCTTTGTGCCAGCTTCTTTGAGAGCCTAGCCCTATACAACTAACGCAGGTGCGTGTAACACTACTACCACCTATACTGACACCAGTATTAACACTGCTATTATTATTATTATTCTCTTTCCCATATATCATTGAGAAAATTGTCCAGGGCATTGATTAATTGGCATGAATATGAAAGGGGACCAGATCATAATATATAGTAGGCACTGTTAAATATTTAACGTTATATAGCAGTTGGGTTTTGTAGACATAAACTCTAATTTGGTTGTGTTAATGTTCGAACTTAAGATAGACTTGTAGTTGTGGATGAGATCACCTGTATCAATTTACTTTGTCAGTGCATGAAGTTAGGGTCATGGATCTGATTCCTATGGCTAAGATTATATAACAAGTCTGTTCTTGACTTGTTGTGTTCAGTGCTCTTGGTGTCCCAACATGACGACACTTAAGTTTTCTGTAACTAATAAACCTTCCACCATCATCTAAGTGAAAATTTTGCTTGTAATTCTATAAAATCATGTAGTCTTAAAAATTGAGATAATACCAAAAATAGTCTTAAATGCCTCAATAAGATCTTAAGGTAGCTTAACCTAGGTAGGTGGATATGTTCAGTTACAGGCCTCAACAGGCCACCCATGACCTGTTTTTGTTTTTGCAAAGCTCTGGAAAGATGGCTAATTTTGGAAATGTCTTACATTTTCATTTGGTCTGAATCAATGAACTTAAACTGAAATAAGTCATTAGCCAGCATGCTAGTAAAGAACAAGAATTTTCTGGAAAGGAAAGAGCTGGGGAGGCTTTGGTCCCCTACCCAAGGTGATTGATGCCTACTTGGAATATCAATCACTGCTGTTCATCGCTAGGGGAAGTATATGAGTGTAGTCTGTCCTCCTTTTTTCTTTTTTTCCTTTTTTTCTTGAGGTCTGGCTTTCATTGAATTGTCTTATGCTGAGGGCCCAGCCCTGTCTGCCTGTAATATTTCTAAATAACTTAGTATCCATAATATGGTAATATAAATGCAGCATAGTATTGAACACTTATGTGACAGTTATTGTGCTAAGCTCTCCATAGGAATTATTTCTTTAATCTTTACCAAAACATTCTGGGGTACTAATTCCAATTTTTTAAGAGAAGGAAATAGAGGTACAAAATAGGTGAGATATCCAGTCCCAAATTGCATAGCAAGGCAGGGGCAGATTTGGAATTCTGACCCAGGGATTCTGGCCTTAAAATCCTGTGTTTTCTAGAAATTAATACTGAGAAATTGTACTGTTATTGGAAGTAGTACTGAGATCTTTGGTCATAGTGATACAGGGAAAATGATCTCAGACCTCCGAATGATGTGGGGGAATGAAACTCCCAACCTACTATAGGTACAACGCGAGTTGGTGTTCTCTACAATTGAAGAATGAATTTTAGGAACAACAGAGGGTAAGAGTAGAAGATATTTATTGAGAGAAAGAAAACTTCTGTCTGAGGGACAGAAGGGGGCACGAGTGGGTTGCCAAAGATTCTGTCATATTTAGGGACTTTTATAGAGTAAAACCGTGATGGGGAAAATTGGGAACTCACAAGGCAGATGGGCATAAGGTGGGACATAACCATCCTTAACCAATAAGATTAATTGCTTAGGTAAAATTGATTAAATCAGGGACAAATGGGGAAGGGAGTCACATAGTAAGCGAGGGATGCTTAATGATAATGGCTCTTCCTGTAAAAGGGTGGGATGCTGATTCCTGACTTCTTCAGGGTGATATAGAACTATTTAGAATATCAATCCTTAGCATATGGGTGTATTTATTTTGCTTTTTGTCTTGATATCTGGCCGGCAGCAAGAGTCATGTGTCTCTTCCAAGGTCACCAAGACCTCTGGTTCTCTGTGCGGGTTTCCTTGAGGACCTAGCCCTGTCTGACTGCCTATAATATTTTTGTCTAACTCAGTTGCCTATAACAATAGTACTACTGCATAATGCATACATAGCTCTAGTTCACAAATGCTTAAAGGTATTTTTTGTGTATGCATGTGGTCCTGGGGATCAAACCTAGGACTTTCACACTGAGCTATATCCCTAGCCCGCTCTTTCTTTCTTTCTTTCTTTCTTTCTTTCTTTCTGTCTGTCTGTCTGTCTGTCTGTCTGTCTTTTGTCTTTTTGAGACAGGGTTTCACTATGCAGTTCAGGCTGGCCTTGGACTCACTTTGTACCCCAGGCTAGTGTCCTATTTGCAAAGGATTTTCCTCCCTCAGCCTCCCAAGTGCTGGGATTACTATTTGTTTTCTTTTAAAACAGGGTCTTCCGTGCGACCCTGCCTCAAAAAAACCAGGGCCGGGAGTTTGGCTCAGTGCCTTAAGCGCCTGCCCTGGCAAGCGCGAGGTTGTGAGTTCAATCCCCGGTGCCGCAAAAAAAAAAAAAAAAAAAAAAACAGGGTCTTCCCAATCTAGGCTAGGCTCTAGTTTAAAATTCTCTTGCCTCAGCCTAGCAGAATGCTGGGATTATAGACATGCACCATCACAACCAGTGTTTTATAAAGGTACTACAGGTGTATTTTTGTTTTGATTAACAAGGGAAATCAAGTAATTAAAGGTTGCATGTTAAATAAGACTTTGGTGAAAGAATGCAAGAAGTTAGAGAAATAGCCTCTTAACTGGTATCCACCCATTATCTTTACCACTCAGCTTGTGGTCTTGCAGAAAAGAGTTGTCTCAGCCATTGTGATGTTCATAAGGGTTAGTGGGAGTAAGATAGCACTGCTAGGTGATTGTTTTCTGACCTGATCATCATAATGGTGTTTTAAAGTAGGTTGCAGCATCCCCGTTTAAAGATAAAGGATGTGAAGCTTGCCTAAGGGCACAGCAATTACCACCCCCCACCACCTAGGTTGGCCTACTCCACAGGCCTTCTCTTTCTCTTCCTTTTCCCTGTGCATCTCCCCCAAAATGGGTATAGGTACCAGCTCTTATTCCTTTTTCCTTTGATTTCAGGATTATTTTTCAATACATAGAAAATGATGAAAGTCTGTTTCTTCAGCCCTTAAAATTTCTTCACTGGAGAACTACTTGGTGTTCTTTGAATCACAATTTACCTGGAGCCAATGAAGGCAAGAATGGGGATATTTGAGAAGTTTCACATACAAGTTAAAATGCCTAGTTACTATGCTTTTCTTTTTTCTTTTTGTGGCACTGGGGATCGAACTCACAAGGTAGCCCCTGCCAGACAGGTGCTTAAGCCACTGAGCCAAACTCCTGGCCCTAGTTTTCTGAGGAAGGGTCGCACTATGTGTAGCTCATGCCAGCCTTGTGCTCGCATTGTAGCCCAAGCAGGCCTGGAACTCACAACACTCCTTGTACTTCAGCCTCCAGAGTGCTGGGATTAAAGGTGTGCGCCACCAGGCCCAGCTCCTATGCTTTTTCTTGGAATTCCATCAACTTGTCATAACTCTTATTATCTCATTCTGATCACAAGTTCTGAGAGTTAGGTATATATCTTTGATTGATAAAACCTAAGGAATGATTAATAAATGCCATTTGTCTAGAAGACTCAACTTTCAAAAATAAAGTCCTTTTGAGGAAAAAAAAAAAACAATAAAAAACTCGGGTAAAAAGACAGTTCTTGTAGTTAATGTTATTTGGGATTGGCGATCTTGACAGCTAATGGTTTTGCCTCCTTCTTTTCAGTAAGTAAATTTTAATCACAGCTATCGCAAACCAAGGACAAAACAAATAGATGGCTTTGAGTTCAAATCTTTTTACTTTGGGTCTCTTGTGGTCTGCAGCAACAGAACAGTCTTTTCTTTGCTTATTAAGAGAGAGTAGGTGTTTGGGATTTATTTCAGCAGCGTAAGCAGCTGCCTGGCAAGCACGAGGTGGTGAGTTCGATCCCCAGTCCCCAAAAACATAAAAATAGAGAGAAAGCAGAGCATACAAATAAGATACCAAAAGCTTCACTGATAGATAGTGTTAGGGCAAAATAACAAACTTATAGATATTTCATGATGAATTGGAAGACTGACCAAGTTGCTGTTCTGCTGTCTCTGGTGAATTCAGTGCACCCTGGCAATGTCAGAGCAATTGCCTATACCTTAAGACACCTTGGGCTGATCTGTGCTCATTCAGTAAAATCTCTTTCTAAAGTAACTCCTTTATTATGTTAATGTCCTTAACCATGTTTATTCAGCCAAGTTTCTCTCTCCTGGAACAACTCCTATATTGTGGTAATGTTCTTAACCACTTTCATTCAGTCAAGTCTCTCTCTCCAGAACAATTCCTATATTATGGTAATGTCCTCAAGTATAGTCATTCTGTAAGAGTCCCCTACCCTGGTTCTCAGAATGTTTCTATTGTTTCAAAACCAGCCTCTCCCTCAATATATGATTCAATGTAGGTAACCAATCATGTAACATTTGGTCACTTGTTTTGTACCTCCCACTGTTAATTCTATATAGACTAAACTCCTTCCAGATTCTGGACCATTGCTAGGGAGAAATTATTCCTGCAACTGTCCACTGGCATGAACTCCTACAGTCCACTGATGTAAAGATTAAATGCTGCCATCTTATCTCCTTGGTGCAAAAAATCTTCCTTTTGGTATGGTTTGGTTTGGCTTGGCTTGGCTTGGCTTGATTTGGCAAATTTTCTGCAACAATAGGATTTATCTTATCAGTGTTGTTGATATAGGAAAAATGATCCCAGACCTCCAAATGATATGGGGGAATGAAACTCTCAACCTACTATATGTCCGGCGCGAGTTCGTGTTCTCTAAAAATCGAAGAATGAATTTTAGGAATGACGGAGGGTAAAAGCAGGATATATTTTTTGAAAGAAAGGAAGCTTCTGTCTGAGGGACAGAAGGGGGCCCGAGCGGGTTGCCAAAGACTGTCATTTTTAGGGACTTGTATAGAGTAAAACCATGAGGTTAGATGGGTCCAAGGTGGGGAAAATGGGAACCTGCAAGATGGGACATAACTACAGTTAACCAATAAGATTAATTGCTCAGGTAAAATTGATTAAATCAAGGACAAATGAGGAAAGGAGTCACGTAGTAAGCGGGGATGCTTAACAGTAGTGACCCTTTCTGTAGGGAGTTGGAATGCTGACTCCTAACTTCCTTAGGGTGATAGAGAACTATTTAGAATATCAATCCTTAGGGTATGGGTGCACTTGTTCTGTCTTTTGTCTTGATATCTGGCCCACAGCAGGAGGTGTCTGTCTCCTCAGAGGTTACAAGGTATCCGAACTGCTGCACTGGTTCCTTTGAGGGCCCAGCCCTGTCTGACTGCCTATAATATTTTGTCTAACTCACTTTTCCTGTAACATTGTAAAATATTGAGTGGCCCAGAAACAGTCATAAAAACTAAAAGTCAAGATCTTCAACTCCCCTCCTCTTCGTTTCCCTTTTCCTTTATTGGTTCTTTTACCTCTTTTCACTTCCCCTACTCCATCTCCCTCTGTATTCCTTATTTTCTCTCACTCTTTTTGTCATTCTTGTTTTCTCTCTCATTTTGTCTTTTTTCTTGTTCTTTCTCCATTCTCTGCACTGTAGCTACCTTTCCTTAAGGAGAACACTAAGCAATAGTCATGCTTGCTCCAGGTTGCCATGGAAATATTGCAGCTAGGTCTTTTAAAGAAACTGGCCTGCTCTACTGGTGAAATCACTCCCAGATCTTCTAAGGATAATAATTTAGGGAAAGTTTCTACATAGAATTTAGGGCTCAGAACTCAAGTCTAGGTCCTCTCCCAACTACAACTTCTGCTCGCCTTATTGTTTCCTTATGCTGTATTTTCTTAGAGACTTGGGTGTGTTTTTATTAAGAGAATAGGTGGGTTTCTTTAGACTTTGATTCCCTTCCAACATAACAGTGCTTTCAAGTCTGCTCATTTTCAGAAGGGAAGACAAAGTTACAAACTGAACATTTGCACACATAAAGTGTGGCTTGCAGTGGAAGCTAAAGTGTTTTGGAGTGTGTCAAGAGAAAGTCTTTACTTCTGCAAAGGCATACAGATAGGAAAAATACAGGTTTTCTTTGATGAAAAGTGCCTCCTTCACAAGCCCCAGCACCATAGTAAAAACATTTAAAGAAAGGTGCTAACTGCTGAATGGTGGGAAGGAAACTGGTCCATATTTTACTGGTTTCCAGGAATGAAACAAAGGAAACAGTTGGTACTGCTATAGCCCAATGGGAACGATTCATTGCCCAGGCCAGAACTGAGAGGAGCCAGCTTCAGAAAGCCCACTCAATTAGAGGCTACCTGTTTACACTAGAATGAGTAGTTGCTTTCTTTCTTGTACAAACAGACTCTAAGGTATCATCGTTGGAGATATAGTTATGAACAAATATAATCCCTGTCCTTCTAGAGTTTGTAGTCCTACTTGAGGAAGCTGAAAAGAAATCTGAGGATAGCTTTAAAAATATCCAAAAGTAATAAATATGAAGAAGGAAATAAATAGGGGTAGTGAGATAAAAGTAATAGGGAAGAAAAGGATACTTAGAATAATTAGAATTTATCTTTGAGAAGACGATATTTAAGTTGAGATTTACAGCTGGGCCTGGCACCACACACCTGTAATCCCAGCACTCTGGAAGGCTGGGGCAGGGCAATCACAAGTTTGATTCCATCCTTGGCAATTTAGTAGGACTTTGTCTCCAAAAAAGTAAAATAAAAAATAGCCATGGTAGAGAATTCAGATTGTATTCTGAATATAATCGAAGCCATTGGAGGATTTTAAGCAGGAGTACAGTTGATCAGAATCTGCTTTAACAAGATTACTGTTTGCAGAGTGTACAATGGATGGAAGCAGGTCAAGAGTGTAAGTAAAAGAGTTAGGAAAACTAACCTAGGATTAGATTATGCCTCAGATTCAAATGATAGCAAAGGAAGAGGATAAAAGTGAAAGCATTAGTGTTGTAAATTGTAGATAGTGCTAACAGCTTGCAGATGTGTTGAATGTGGGGGTGTTGCGGGAAATTTCCCAAACCAAGCCAAGCCAAAGCAAACCAATCCAAAAGGAAGACTCTTTGCACTGAGGAGATAAGATGGCAGCATTTAATCTTTACACCAGCGGACTGTTGGAGTTCATGCCAGTGGACAGTTGCAGGGATAATTTCTCCCAAGCAATGGCCCCAAATCAGCAAGGAGTTTAGTCTATATAGAATTAGAAGTGGGAGGTACAAAACAAGTGACCAAATGTTATATGATTGGCTACCTATATTGAATCATATATTGAGGGAGAGGCTGGTCTTGAAACAATAGAAACATTCTGGGAACCGAGGGAGGGGACTCTTACAGAATGACTATACTTAAGGGCATTACCATAATACAGGAATTGTTCTGGAGAGAGAGACTTGACTGAATGAAATTGGTTAAGGACATTACCTTAATAATACAAGAAAGTTCTGGAGAGAGAAACTTGATTCTGAGCACAGGTCAGCCCAAGGTACCTTAAGGTATAGGCAATCACTGTGACATTTTCGGGGTCAATTGAATTTACCACAGACAGCAAAACAGGAGCTTGGTCCAATTAATCATGAAATATCTGTAAGCTTGTTATTTTGCCCCAACAGGAGTAGAAGAAAGGAAAGAATTAAGATTATCTTCCCTTTCTATCTTTAGTAACTAGGTAGTTTAAAATGTAACTGCATCCTGGCACATGCTTGTAATACCAGCACTTGCGGGAGGCTGAGGCAGGATGATTGCTGGGAATTCGAGGCCAGTCTTGACTTCAAAGTAAATTCAAGGCTAGCCTGAACTACATAGTGAAACTGTCAAATAAAATAAAATAAAATAAAATAAAATAAAATAAGGTAAAATAAAATATAACTTCAGATGGATTAGCAGGAAAGAAAATGATTTGGAAAGGAAGCCCTTATCAGATTGGCAGAGCCCCGGAATTGACAGACAATTCAGTAGCTGTCCTTTTGGCAAGGGAGGTAAGTGCACGTGGATAGATAGAGTAGCCCCTCAGAAGATAGTGGAGCCACTTAGCTCACTTCTGTGGTTGGGCTAGCAGTTAGCGGACTCATAAGATAAGCCTACTCTCCTAGATAAGGAGAGAATGGAAAAACCTGGAGTTCCAGGAATGAGTGGGGGAGGGTTAGATGTTCTTGTTGCCTTCATTGTAATCTAGATTATTTCATTTTTTCTGTGGGGCTCATGTGATCCAGAGAAACAACTGTTAAATCTGTACTAGGAAAGTCTTTGGAAATAAAGACCAAAATATTTTTTGCATTGTATAACTCCCGGCCATGCCTCAGAGGTAAGCAAAATCTTATTACTAAATACTGTGCTAAAAAGTACTGTCAAATTATATATGTATGTATCTTGTAGATAAAGTGAGGGTATTTGCTGTGGATTGCTTTTAAAGAATTGTAACAGTAGTGTACTTTTTTAATAAAAGAAAAGGCATTTGTAGGATAATTAAAGCAGCAACCATCATTTGACTATCTCCTTTTAAAGACAGCACAGTAGTCACTAAACACATGTAGTCTCCAGATGCCTGGGTCTGATCTCTGCTCCAGCACTTATGTTTTTTTAACCTATAAGAAGATAATAGAACCTCACTCATGATAAGGTTGTTTTGAAAATGAAATGCATTGATATAAGTACTTAAAACAGCATCCCTATTAGTGTTTTTTTAATAAAATAAACAAGTGTTTAGATAGGAGACTGTCAGTGAGCTTTGTGTCATTGCAACAAAATATCTGAGATAAACTACATAAAATGAAGAAAAACTTATTTTTGCTTATACTTTCACAGGTTTTAGTCCCTGGTCACTTGGTTCCATGGCTTTGGCCCTGTGATGAGGCAGAATATTGTGGCAGGGAACATGTGTTGAAGCAAAACTGATCATTTCATGGCAGCCTAGAAGCAGAAACAATGAGAGAAAGGGGCAAGGATTCCAGCATCCTCTGCGAGGACATGGTCTTTATGACCTGTCTCCTTCTGCTAGGCTGCACTTCTTTCATTAGCAGTACCAGCTGGGAACCTGGCCTTCATTCAACAGTTGTGCCTTTGAGGGACATTCCTGATCCAAAGTATGACAGCAGGGACATTCCCTATCAAAGTATTAAAGAAATGTAAGTTTAGCCTACAATACAGTATGGGGTCATTGGGCAGAAACACAGAAAGCAGTTGGGTGGGAGTTGAGACGCAGGTTAGGGTAAACATAAAGCAATGGCACTGTGGCACTTACCTCTTATTGCAGCATTGGGTTAGGCTGAGGTAGGAGGATTGCCAGAGTTTGCGGCCACCCTAAGGTACATAGTGGGTATAAGGCCAGGCTGAAATGCACAGGGAGATCCTGGCTTAACAAAACAAAGCAAGCCGGGCGTGGTGGCGCACGCCTTTAATCCCAGCACTCGGGAGGCTGAGGTAGGAGGAGCGTTGTGAGTTCGAGGCCGGCTTGGGCTACAACGCGGCGCAAGGCCGACCTGAGCTACATAGTGCGACCCTGCCTCAAAAAACCAGGGCCGGGAGTTTGGCTCAGTGGCTTAAGAGCCTGCTCTGGCAGACTCAAGGCTGTGAGTTCAATCCCTGGTGCCGCAAAAAAAAAAAAAAAAAACCAAAGCAAAACAAAAGATAGAATAACTATAAAGGGCTCTAAAGAGCTCCAGACAAAAGTGAAAGAAAAATCCCTAGATTCTGCCAGAACTATACTATATGCAAGTAATATATATACCCTCTCTATAAGGTTCAATAGGATATTAGTCCCTGATGCCCACTGTTTTTGCAACTCTAAATATGTGTCCCAGTGTGTTCTTATTAAAACTGTTTCTTTCATTGAGCTTGATTATTCTTTATTTCATGTGGAGGAGAAGGCAGTGCAAAACGATCAATTTTGTCAGAAGAATGAAGTTTAAAAAGCTTTTTTCTTATAGTATATCTTCTGAATAAGTTACTTTAGACTTCATTGAACACATAGTATATAAGAATCTCTCAGGTATGAGACATTCTCACTCAAAAGGTATTTTCATTCGAAAGATGTATAATTACATTCTTTACATTAAAGGAAATGCCAGATGATGCTTCATGAGCTTCAAATGGCAAAAGTCAGCATCTGTGAATGGATCAGAGTTAGTAATTATAAGCAGCACATTTATCTTATCACATGTGTGGAGTGCAGCAAAGTTGAGGCCCTTTTTAGAATTGCAGCACTGGATGGATTTGGAGAGGATTCATTCATCTTCCTCCCTCTAGGCTCAACTCTACCTAAACCTATCTAGCAAGATGAATAACTCATTTTTAAAGGCCCTTTGGGAATTAAATTTCATAACCTCTTTCTGAGTTGTTTCTGTGTTTAAGATTTTAACTGTCAGGACATTTTTCCTTTTATTCAAGTAAAATTTTATTACAAGGGCAAAGATATCTTCAACCTGTTTTGGATGCTTTGTGGCCATGCTGCTTTGTTACACTGACTGTAATGGACTACATTACTGCAAATAAACCTATTCAAGCAAAATTTTTGTGGCCACAATTCATACTAGCTAGTTTATAGTACAAATGTAGAGTTTTGTGCCTCTTCCATAAGGAAAAGAAGAGGACAAAACTGGAAAGAGCTGTGAGAGGTTTGCTTCTGTAACCTTTCCTCTTTAGTGTTAGGTTGTGATCACTTGCTGATTTACCACTGGTAGTGTGAGGTGAACTCTCTTGCTTTCTGATCCCATGAGTTTGGAATGTGGTTTCTAGCAATATCTCAGTTATAAAAAAAAATGCTACTCAAACCAGAGAAACAGAGTTGGTTGAAGGGATATCAATTAGTGATGGACTCTTAGCTGTAATTAATATCAGTTTTTTTTTGATTTTTAAGTCTTCTGGTCATTTTGATTTTCTCATTTGTATGAATGTAACCATGAGAAAGATTTAGTAGATGCTATTGAACTAACAAGAAGCTAGTTAAGGTATATCCCTTTAGCATGTAAAGGGAAATATTGTAAATAATTTGGTAGCTAAAATAGGTGGTGCCCCACCATGACTGGTCAAGTGTTTTAGCTCACAGTTTACATTTATTTTGCCAAGTTAATTGCAAGGCTGAATATTAGTTGAAATCTCTCGTTTATATAATATTGGTTGTGTAATCCTGAGTGCTTAAAATTAAATCATCTTAGCCCAATGTATTTCTTGTAAGAGGTAAAAGATTATCATCTGATGTACATTTAAGACCTCACATACCCTGTGTGTCTTTCTTTATAACTAAGAAGATATTCTGACTTCATCCCCATAGACACTATGACAGCTGCTTAGCAGCAACATGTTCATGAGCAAGAAAATCTTACATATTTAATTTTGCCTGGAGAGGGTAATGTAAAGCCTTGTGAACAGAAACCTGAACTTTCATAATGAAGTCAGTGTGGATTTTGTGTCAGAATGACATTTTAATAATCCAATTTTTAATCATTCTGATTTCAACTGTCAGCTCATATTTTATTTTCTCTTATCCATGAACCTCTGAAATGCCCACTAAGAGGCAGTAATGATAGAATCTACACCTGTCCTAATTGCCAGGTATTGATGGAAGAATATGTTTAACTTACTTTGTAAAGATCTCCATATGGACTCTATTTCTATATGGAATACACTTGTTTTCCCACTCTGTGTATTAAACTCATGGCCTTGAGCATGCCAGGAATGCACTCTACTGCTGAGCTATACCCCAGCATCCTGAATATACCCTTGATGTGGTGTAGATATGAATTTATAAGCATCTTTTGACTATGGAGTCATTATTTGCAAGTGATGTTTTTCTGAATTTTTATCATGTAGAAGTAGACTTTATACTGAAATGTGTACTGAAATGCAATGACATGGATTGGATTCCATCCCCCACAACCACCAGAGATCAAGCTCAGGACCTCACGCTTACCAAGCAAGTGCTTGAGCCACTGAGCTAAATCCCTGGCCCTGGATTGAATTTATTTTATTTTATTTTTATTTTTATTTTTATTTTTATTTTTGGTACTGGGGATGGAACTCACAACCTCACACCTGCCAGGCAGGTGCTTGAGCTACTGAGGTAAATCCCCGGCCCTATTTTTTGAGACAGGGTCTCACTTAGGCATTTCAGGCTGGCCTTGAACTCACTTTGTATCCCAGGCTGGTCTCAAACTCACAATGATCCTCTTGCCTCAGCCTCCTGAGTGCTGGGATTATAGGCATGCACCACCATGCCCAGATTGGATTATTTTATAGAAAGAAGATTGAGGGTCAAGGAGTTACCTCTTTATGTCCTTAGAAAGAGTCAGATAGACAATCAGACTTTATAGATTATACTAGGGGTCTTGCTTTTTTTTTTCCTTCTTTCTTTTCCCTTGCATCGCCTTCATTTGGAGTTTATCCACTGTTGCTTGGCCTTGGGAACAGCATATGTATTCAGCAAACATTTTTTGAGTGAATTCTTAAGTGTAAACTTAGAGAGACAAGTTTGTTTAATAGAAAACAAGAAACAAAACAAAACCACATCTTTTACTTTGCATATAATTACTTATGAGGATTTGGGACTATGTCTGACTGCCAGTTCCACATGAGATTTTTTTTTTTTGTTTTTTTTTTTTTTTTTGCGGCATCAGGGATTGAACTCATAGCCTTGCGCCCACCAGACAGGCGCTTAAGCCACTGAACCAAACTCCTGGCCCTAGGTTTTTGAGGCAGGTTCGCACTATGTAGCTCAGGCTGGCCTTGCGTTCACATTGTAGCCCAAACCAGCCTGGAACTCACAAAGCTCCTCCTACCTCAGCCTCCCGAGTGCTGGGATTAAAGGCGTGTGTCACCACACCCGGCTTCGCATGAGAATTTGTATTCTGTCTGATTTGTTCGTCCTGAAATACATTTTGATCTTTACAGTTACTTCAAGTCATTAAATATTTGAATGAATTTAAGAATGAGATTTATTATTTAGTTATTGTGTATATCTTAAAATTTCATTTCTGGGTTGTAGGGAAATGAATGACTTTATTTTTAAAACCGGTACTGTTCCCCGATACAGCATTGTAAGTGATGATAGCCGGGATATATTCAATCCAAGTGGGCCAGTGTCACTTTTCTGTTCAGTGAATAAGAGTGAATAAGAGGGACTGGGGTTTTAGCTCAGCACCAAAAGCACCTGCCTGCTAAGCACAAGATTGTGAGTTCTATCCCCAGTACAAAAAAAAAAAAGGGTGAATAAGATCATCTGTAGGAAGCCAGGCCTGGTGGTGCATGCCTTTAATCCCAGCACTCGGGAGGCTGGCTGAGGTAGGAGGAGTGTTGTGAGTTCAAGGCCGGCTTGGGCTACAACTTGAGCACAAGGCCGGCCTGAGCTATGTAGTGTGACCCTGCCTCAAAAAATCAGTGCTGGGAGTTTGGCTCAGTGGCTTAAGTGCCTGTATGGCAGGTGTGAGGCTGTGAGTTCAATCCCTGGAGCCACAAAATCAAACAAAAAAAGGACATCTGTAGGCAGGAGGAAAATGGCTTTGTGTTTTAACTTTATGGAAGCTCTTGAAGAGTATTTAATTTGATACTGTTATCTGTAAGAAATAAACAGGATGAAGTATGTACATTCAGAAGTATAGCTGACAACACTGCTGAAAGCAAAAAGTGCTAATTTTTTACTTTAAAAAATCTGGAAGAGGGCCCGAAATAATTCAGAGAAGGAAAATGATGCCAAAGTGAAGTCACGTGATTCAGTAGATAATTCCAGTGAAACCCAGGAAGGGCTGCCTTAGTTGATAGTCTCGGCAAGTATTCACAGTGTTTTTACAACAGAGTGATCGCACTAAATAAAGAAAATCCTTTCTCTGGGGAACTTAGAATCTAAAGATAAGATTTAGTATGTACAATATGGAATTAGAACAATAAGTGAGCCCCATGGTGGGTGGCCTTCAAAGCTGCAATACTTCTGAAATAAGTGCCTTCTTGGAAAGGTGGGGACTATAAAGGAAATGGTCTAGCTGTGCAAAGAAGCATAAGCCTATTCTTTTGGATCAGGGGAGTGGGGATAAGGAAATAAGAGATGGGTAGTACATGTCTCAAAAGAGGCCCAAAAGAAAAATAGGTAAAGATGTGAGACTGACATTAGCATTGTAGAGCTTGGTGATATAGAGGACAAGAAAATACTAGAAAAGGAATATGATGGGAGTGGGTGGCAAACAACATGGTATAAGACTGTATTACAACAAATACCACATATTTGAAAATGCACATCTGGAGAATTCTGCTTGTAATGGCTTCTTGCAAGGGTAAACACAACTTCTGAATAAGAGGAAAGAACATTCAACATTCAGTATGGTTGGAATAATCCTGTGAAATTTTATATGTGAAAAGACTTTGTAAGTAGCAAAGCAGAACATATGTACATCATCATCATATTTTGCTCAGCATTGACTTCATTATTAAATTTTTTTGTCAGAGTTATATTTTAACATAAAAAGTTAGCAGTAGAACTTTCCATTTTAAAGATATTTACAGGAACAAATTTGATATTATGAATGCTTCATTTGTTTCCATGTTAGCCCATTAGAAATTCTCATAGTAAATGTTCTCCCAAAGGCCTGTTTACCTTCCTTACAATCGAACTAATACATGCCTTCACATCAGTGAAGAGCCTCATTTTCATCTTACAGCCTCTTTTATTCCTATATTCTTGTGTCATGCGTTTTTTTTTTGTTTTTTGTTTTTTTTTTTTTTTTTTTTTTTTTTTTTTTTTTTTTTTTTTTTTTTTTTTTTTTTTTTTTTTTTTTGGTTGTGTGTCATGTATTTTCTTTAGCCTCACAATATTATTTTATACTCTGGCTCATTCTAACAAGGATTTGAGTTGGTTTACAGAGAAATATACAATAACAGGATTAACACACTGACAGAAATACGTATGAAAGGAAAGGAAATGTAAGAAACAAAAGAAGCCAAGTATACAGCATTGGCGATTTTACGCTTGTGCCTAAAATTTGACTCTGAGCTTTAAAGCAGAGAAAGGGCCGAAATGATAAAAAGTTTGCGAATGTGCATAAGCTAAAATTGAACCAATTTCTCGAAGCACAGCTTTACCTGGGCCTCCGAGAAATTTCTCCCATGGGGTTTTATAAATGCCACTTTGGTTAGCTTGGATTTTATCTCCGGGGCACTGGAAAGCTAGTCAGAGCTTTGGATCCAGGGGATGACACACACAAAACTGTACTTGGAGCAGGTATAGGAAAACTCACAGGGAGGTGTGGGTAGGTGAAGGAGAACCACTAAGAGATTAGTCTCTAAGGTTCTGGGAAAGGAAGTATTAGAGGGAATGACAAAGGAAGGAGAAGCCAAAAGATAGGTCAAAAGGATATGTGTGACTATTGCTTAGACAGGAGTAAAAAAGGAACAATCAAGTATGTCTATAGGGTTCAGATATAACTGAAGTGATAATTCCTTGCAAATAAAAGAGGAGACATGTGTTAAAGTAGAAACCTCAGAAAGTGACAAAAAATAGCTGAGGTAACAGTTAGGTTTCTTTGCTTTTTTTTTCTTTTTCTTTTTTTTTGGCACTGGGGATCGACCTCACAACATTGCGCCTGCCAGACAGGCACTTAAGCCACTGAGCCAAAGTCCAGGCCCTAGTTTTTTAAGGCAGGGTCACACTATATAGTTCAGGTCAACCTTGTGCTCACATTGTAGCCCAAGCTGGTCCCCAACTCACAACGCTCCACCTACCTCAGCCTCCTGAGTGCTGGGATTAAAGGCGTGCGCCACCACGCCCAGCAACAGTTGGGTTTCTTAAAGTCACATTTTGAACCAAAGGCAATGGAGGGTTACACTTTAGATTTTATGAAGTGCTTTTACATTCAGTGCAATATCTTACTTTGTCCTCATGACAGTCCTGCAAGGGAAGTAGTAGTATCTACATTTTACAGAAAACAATCTGCAACTTAATGATTAACTGATATATGTAAAGCTATTTAACAATTGGTATCTTGTTTTTTCTCTCACTGTATCATACTGTTTCAGTGTGGAACTCTTGGTACAATGTTAGCAAGTCACAAAATTAGCACAAGGCTGGAGTTTGGTCATAATTATGAATCTCAATTGTTTGTCTATGCTATATACTGTTGTTTTACTGGGGCTTTTCATATGAATAGGGAATGTTTGCTTCTATACTAAATGTCCCCAAACTGCTATGCTTTCAAATTTCAAAATGACTTTTTAAAATAGTTCTTTAATCTTCTCCACTGCTATCAGCTGTTAATACCTCCTGATAGACTTGTCAATTCCCCTACTGTATTGCCTCTGGATAGTAGATAAATATGCTTGGTACATTTAGACACCATCTCTAGAGTGATTATTCACTGAGTTAGAACATAGGGAGTTCTCTTGTGAGAATCTTTTTTTTTTTTTGTACCAGGGATCGAACTCATGACCTTGTGCTTGCCAGGCAGGTGCTCATGCTGCTGAGCTAAATCCCCAGCTGCTAAATCTTACTGTTTGATCATTCTTATAATATACATTTTTGGCTGTCTTCTAGGTTCTTGCCTAATTCTGGTTAATGATGTTAGACAAGTTACCTACAAGCTGAGGTATTGGTGCACATTTTTAGTATGTAACCCTTGATTCTTAATTTCTAAAAATAGATAACTGTTGATGGTGATAGGGGAATGTATAACCGTTGTCTCCATACCAGAGCTAGTAAATTCTCAGCGTCTAGTAGTCTATTTGTCTAAGATTTGAAATGATTGCCCCATCTCCTTTATTCCTGAGTGGCTGTTTCTTTGTCCCCAATTTCCTCTACTGGAAAACTTGCATATATTCCTTTTTGTATGCCATAACTCTTCCTTCCTGGAATAGATGTGGGAGTTTCCAACCAGCCTTTCCTGGGTTTTCTTGTCTTCTTTTCCCTCTGTGAAGAAATCTTCTCAAAGCTTTATTGACTACTGCCAGGGACATCTTTCCTGTAGGAAACTGTGCAATCTGTGTATCTCTAGCTGGCTGAAGAAAGAATTTTGTGACAGTTGGTAAAGAACATGCGTAGTTCAGATATATGAACTGTGGACAGCTCAGGCATCATGGACACTGAACGTATGTTCAAATAGAAATGCTGGGGTTTTTTTTTTTGCAAATTTATTCATTAAGCCACCTAAAATGGGTAAAATGAGAGAAGGCAGAAGATGATTTTCTTTCATAGTGAGTTGAGTATGAAATTAATAAAAGTTGATGTCATTAGAACTCAGCAAGGTCAATAATTAAAACCCTTGTCATTCTAAATATCCCAGAAAAGACTATTTGTCATAGTGATGTGAAGGTAAAGTACTTATTTCTTTCCACAGGTAATTCAAGAGAATGGGACTACCTTTTTTTTTTTTTTGAACCAGGGATCCACCTCACAATGTCACACTTGCCAGGCAGGTGTTTGTGCCACTGAGCTAAATCCCTAGCACAGGGACTACTTTATTGATAGTTAGAAATACATGTTATTTTGTCCTCAGAAAAATGTGAATGGTTTGTATTTTCTGTGGTCTATGAAAAATATAGCTGTGAGAATACCATTGTATGACTTTGAATTTGGGTTTTGGGTCAAAGTTTCTGGTATGATCCTCTTAGGAACCAGTGATCGAAGGTAAGATTTACAAAGTTGATTGTTAGGGTGCAATTCAGGGTGCAATTCCTGATGCCATTGCATGAATCCATTCCAAGGTATAGAACTGTTTTTAGAAATGGGCAGGGGAGCCAGGCTCTGTTGAGATGAGATTCCTAGAGGCACTTTAGCAGTTGTACTGTTTTGCATGTGACCACACTTTCTTTTTCTTTAATTCTTTTTTTCATTTGTTTTTTTGCGGCACCGGGGATTGAATTCACAACCTCGCGCCTGCCAGGGCAGGCACTTAAGGCACTGAGCCAAACTCCCAGCCCTGGTTTTTTGAGGCAGGGTCGCACTATATAGCTCAGGCCGGCCTTGCGCTCACGTTGTAGCCCAAGCTGGCCTCGAACTCACAACGCTCCTCCTACCTCAGCCTCCCGAGTGCTGGGATTAAAGGCGTGCGCCACCACGCCCGGCTTCATTTGTATTTTTTAAGAGCTCACATTTGCTGGACATTCAAATGTGTTTGAGAATCCGGGTGTGGTGGTGCAAGCCTTTAAACCCAGCACTTGGGAGGCTGAGGCAGGAGGATCCTTGTGCCTTCTAGACCAGCCTGGGCTACAACGTGAGTTC
>RJWM01006879.1:0-81360 GCA_004363535.1 Dasyprocta punctata | reverse complement strand
TAGAGACACAGTACACTACAAGTTATCTTTTTGAATTGTAATACAAACTCACAACATTAAATTTGCCATATTAACTGTTTTTAGGTGTACAGTTCTGTATTGTTACGTATATTCACACTGCTATACAATACAGCTCTAGAATTTTTCAACTTCTAACTCTACAGCTAAACACTATTTCTCCTACCTCTTCCCCATAGCCATTAATAATCACCTCTCCACTGTTTATTTCCCCTGGTTTTGCTGACTTTAGATACTTCCTAAGACTGGGATCACACAGTATTTTTCTTTATGGCTCACTTATTTTGTAAACATAACATCCTTAGGATTGGTCCATGCTGTGGAATGTGACAGAATTTCCTTTTTTTAAAGGATGCATAATAATGAATTATATGTAAATACCACATTTTCTCTACCATACATCTGTCTACATCTGGCTGCTATTTTTTGGATGTGGGGAATAGTACCTAAGTGAGCATAGGAGAGCAGCCATCTCTCTGAGATTCTAATTTCAGTTCTTTTGAATATATACTTAGTAATGGGTCGGCTAGATCACTTAATCATTCTGTTCTTAATGTTTGAGGGACCTTTCCATAATGGTTCTACAGCTTTACATTCCCACCAACAATGTGCAAATGTTCTAATTTCTCCATATCCTCCCTCACATGTGGTATTTTGTGATTGTTTTTGGTAGTGATCATCCTGTTGGATATGAGGGAATATCTCATTGTGGTTTAAATTTGAATGATCCTAATAATTAAAGATGTTAAGTGTGTTGTCATGTGCTTGTTATACTCTTTGGGAAAATCCCAATCCAAGATCTGTGTCCATTTTCCAATCAGATTGTTTTTTTATTGTCAAGTTGAAGAAATGCCTTATGTATTCTAGGTATTAATCACTTACCAGTATAACAATCACTTCTTTTCTACGTTCTGTAATTTATCTTTTCACTCTGTTCATTGTTTCCTTTGACTTCCAGAAGGTTTCAAACTTAATAAACTAATAGTCATCTATTTTTTATTTTGCTGTTTGTTCTTTTGATGTCATATCTGATAAATCATTGCCAAATCCAACATCCTGACACTTATCGTCTCAAGTTTTTTCTAACAGTTTAGTAACTTGAGGTTTTTGGTCATTTTGAGTTAATTATTACATATGGCATAAGCTATGAATACAACTTCTTTCTTTTGCATGTAGATATCCAGTTTTCTCATTACAATTTATTAAAGGCTTTTTTCTCCATTTGTAGTCTTGACACGCTTCTCAAAAATCACTTGACCATATATGCAAGGGTTTATTTCTAGGTTCTATATTCTGTTCTATTGATTTATCTATCATTATGCCACTCTCATACCACCTTAATGACCACTGCTTTGTATTATTCTTTGACATCAGGGAGTATGAAGCCTCCAGCTTTGTTCTTTTTCAAAATTCTATTGACTATTCAGGGTCTCCCATGAGTCCTATGACTTTTAGAATAGTATTTTTTTTCTATTTCTGTAAAAAAAAATGCTATTGAGATTTCAATGTGGACTATATTGACTCTATAGATTGCTTTGGATTGACGAATCATTTTTAAAACATATAACTACTCATCAATGAATGTACATGTAAACCTGACAAAATCTGGATAAGAAAGATGATGTGTTGATGTCAATTGATTAAGATATTGGACTTTCATTAGGGTAGGTATTGTGCTGTGGAGGAAAACTGGGTGAAAGGCACACAGGATCTCTCTGTATTATTATTTCTTACAATTTATGTGGCTTATAATTATCTCAAAATAAAATGTTAAAAAATGTTACTCAAAGTCTGTCACATGCTATCATTTCAAACATACCACTAGCATCCAAATGCAAAATAGAATATAATAGTCATATAGCTTTATATCTAAAACAAACCAGTCTTAACTTGCTTTAAGGATGAACCTGGAGGGCCAGGGGTCTAGCTCAGTGGTGTAAGTGCCTGCCTGGCAGGCACGAGGTTGTGAGTTTGATCCCTGGTATAGGAAAAAAAAAAAAGAGGATGAACCTGGGTTTTTGTTTTAAAACTGATTTTACCTCAGGTCAAAATTATTAGTATTCATTTGATGTTCCAGGCCACATAGATTCACTGGGCTTCAACAGTTGTAACGAGAGTCTTGACTGTGTTAATTCTTTATTCATTCTCCTACTCGCTGCATTTATATACTGGGCACCCACTCTGTGCCAGGTGTTGTGTTGAACACTGCAACTGGAAGATGAAACCAACAGGGATTGCCCTTGGATCTGAGAGTATTCCAGCCCCGAAGAAAAGACAGAGAGACCCGCAACTACCACTACCATTGCAGTTACAAAGCTTATGACAGAGTCAAGACAAAGGCGAGTAAAAGGTATAGCAGGATAATTGGAATTAGGGAGTTTGAGAGAGAGGCTCAGGTAAGTCTTCCGAGAGGAAATTATGTTAGAGGAAGGTTCTGGAGAGTATGTTAGATGAGGAGAAGAGACAGAAACTGGGCAGGCTGGAAAGCATAAGAAAGTGTGGAACATGGAGAAATGGCTAGGATACGCCAGGCACAGGTGAGCGGTGAGGAGTCAGCTTGAGGAGCTGAGCTGGACCAGCTGAGAAAGCATTTACCCCTTAAGTCAAAGGAACAAGAGTGTCATCAGAGAAGGACAGGGACAAAACTGACCTCATCATCATCTCGCTTGGATAAAGGCAAAGTTGATGGATTTAAAGAGAATTAATAATCAGTGGACTGTGTGATGAGTGTCCTTAGTCCTTCCATAATCCCAAGCAGAGGCTCTGAAGGGGACGCTCCTGAAACTGGGCCTATCAAGCCTCCAACAATTCCATTCCCTAGTTGCTGAATCCAACCAATAACAAGCAAAGAAAATGGGACTGGCTTCTGAATTGAGAGAGGTGCAAAGGAGGCTCCCACACTACCATTTTCAGCATCTGTCTTCCTGAGGACTCCCTGTCGTCCTCTGGCTCTGCCTTGAGGTTTATGGAGACCTTGCAGCCACTGTCGGCCTTCCCTCTGTGACCAGGGGAGTGGCATAGTGTGAGCTTCATTATTAAACTGTGCCTTTCCGTGTAGCACCGAAAAAGCAGGGTAGGGTTGGGTAGGGTGGGGCATAGTTGGTTTTCTGTTGCTGTGGTCAAATTATCCAATGAATTGCCAGTATCTTGTGAAACCAAAAGAAAATGTAATTGGAGCAAAGCGAGCCAACACACTACCTACCTGTCTCTAAATTTTCAGCAGTAGCCTTGGCATTAGATTCTGTTCTGCTCAGTCCTGGAACATGGATTCCCCTCTGTGGAAGCATCCTGTTGCTAAAAACCCGTACAGGATGTGTGAGAAACTTCTTTCCTCTTAAATGGCTGACTGAACAAATGTAACGGAGGTTGTTACCCACTGAGTTCAGTATCAAAGCTCTGAGGTCCAGTTCTCTTTGAGTTTTTGCTTTCATCTGGAATTTCTCGCCCCTGCCCTCTTTGCTGCCGTCTGCCACACAATATCAAACAGCTGGAGCCTGGGCAGCTCCAGAATCCAAGCTTCTCAGCCTAAAACATGAGAGTGTTGCTGAGAAGAACAGATGGAAGGAATTGTGAAGGTAGGGGTTGTGTGTGGGACTAAAGGGGAGCTGGGCCCGCTTTAGAGAATTTGATACACTGAAAGAGTGGTCTCAAGTGGAACTCAGCGTCAACAGACAGATTTTATTTGTCTGGGGCTTAAAGGGTGTGTAAAATCAAGCATGCATGATAGGACACACAAATGGCTTTAGACTAACCTATTTTCCTTTTCTTTATATCCGACTCAAATTTAGACTAATAACTGGTCTTTATTGGGTGCCCAGTGGAGAAAGGGAGTCCAGCTCAGCTCACTGGTTAATGGCCTGCTAGGGCAAATGAGAGTGGATTTTCCTAATTCTAACATAATAATATTCATGACATAGGAACCGATCATCAGAGCAAGTACCAGCCATGAGCAGCTGGTACAGCTGTACCAGAGGAACATGTTAGGCTAAGAGAGACACTACACATATATTATTGTGAAATTTGGCGGATGAAGAAACTGGGGTTCAGAGGAGTAAGTAATTCTCCCAAGCTCACACAGCTTAATTAAGGTTGGATTAAGCCAGGCATAGTGAAGCATGCCTGTAATCCCAGCACTCAGGAAGCTGAGGCAGGAGGATTGCCATGAGTTCCAGGCCAGCCTGGGCTACACAGGGAGTGCAAATTCAGCATGAGCTACATAGTTAGAGCCTGTCTCAAAAAACAAACAAACAAACAAACAAACAAAACAAAGAAAACATTGGATTCAAACCCATTTTTTTATTTAATTAAGTTTATCGGTACATTTTATATATACATAATGAATACCTTTATCATTGGGAATTTACACCTGTACATGATACATCATGGTTCTTTTTTTCCCCATTCCTCTACCCTCCCTTCAACCACTTTTCTTCTCTTTTATTTACAAAAGCTTTGTTTCCATTTTTTCCTTTTTTCTCATTTTTATTTTTCCCCTTCCTTTCTCTCTCCCTATTCCCTGGTTCCCTTCCCATTTGAACATTTTCTTCCTATTTCACAATCTCTGTTATACATTTTGGTCCTTATTTATACTTTTGGTTTCTCACACCAGAGAAACAATGTGGTATTTCGACATGTGTGTCCAATTTATTTCACTTAAGAGTACGGTCTCAAGGTGCATTCATTTACCTAGAAATATCTCAAGTTTATCCTTCTTTATGGCAGAGTAATACTCCATTGTATAAAAACTCACATCTTTATCTGTTTATTGGTTGATGGGCAATTGGAATGGATGGTCTTTATCTCCAACTGATAAAAAGCTACCTGTGAAAAACCAGCATCATACTAAATGGTCAAAAACTGAAAGTTTTTGCTCTAAAATCAGAAACAGGACAAGGATGTCCACTATCACCACTGTTATTCAATACAGTTCTGGAAACATTATCCAGAGCAATTAGACAAGAGAAAGACAAAAAAAAAAAGAATAAAGATAGGAAGGGATGATGTTAAATTATCATTATTTGTAGATGACATGATACTCTACATAAAAGACCCCAAAGAGTTCCACCAAAAGACTTGTAGATTTGAGGGGGGGTACCAGGAATTGAACTCACAACCTCACACCTGCCAGGCAGGCACTCAGGCCACTGAGCTAAACCCCCAGAAAGACTTGTAGATTTAATAACCAAATTCAGTAGAGTAGCTGGATACAAAATTAGCACTTAAAAATCAATAGCCTTCTTATACAAAAACAACAAAGGCACTGAGAGAGAAATTAGAGAAATAACACTTTTCACAATAGCATCCAAAAAAATGAAACACTTAGGAGTCAACCTAACAAAGGAAGTAACAGATGTATGCATTGAAAATTACAGTACCCTGAAAAAGAGTATACCAAAAACAGAATGAAAAGATATCCTTTGTTCATGGGTAGGAAGAACAAACATAGCGAAAATGGCAATAGTCACAAAATTGTTCCACAAATTTAATTCAATTCCAATCAAAATGTCAGCAGCATACTTTTTTTTTTTTTTTTTAGAAAAAAAATTCCTTAAATTCGTTTGGAACCAGAAGAGACCTGCAAAAGCAGAAACAATTCTGGCCAACAAAGGCAGGAGGCATCACAACTCCTGACTTTAAATTACACTAAAAACAAAAATTGTATTACAAAGGTATTGTAATAAAAACATCATAGTACTGGTTAAAAAAAAAAAAAAAAGACCCAAGGATCAATGGAACAGATTAGATGATGCAGAAACACCTCCAGACACACTCAGTCACCCTATCTTCAAAAAAAGAGTCAAACATGTTCTTTCTATAATGGTGTGTGAAAAAGTGGTTTTCCACAAGCTAAAGGTTAAAACTAGATCCATGTCTCTCACCATGCACTAAACTAAAATCAAAATGGATCAAAGATCTATTTAGAAACATTAAATACACTGGAAGAGAGAATAGAACTCTTGAAGACATTGGTGTAGGTTAAAGACTTTATGAACAAAACCCTGATCACACAAGAAATTATCACAAAGAATCAACTCCTGGAATCTCATCTATTAAGAAGCTTTATCTCAACAAAATAAACCATCAACAGAGTGAATAGACATCTCACAGAGTGGGAAAGAATTTTTGCCAGCTGTTCTTCAGACAAAAGACTGATATCTAGAATATACAAAGAATTCAAGGAATCGTACCGCCCCAAATTTAAAGATCCAACCAAAAATGGGCATCTGAAATGAATACACACTTCTCAGATAAAGAAGTAGAAATGGCAAATAAATATATGAAAAAATGTCAACATCACTGGTCATTTGAGAGATGCAAATTGAAACAACACTGAGATTCCATGTCACTCCAGAAAGAATGGCTATGATAAAAAAAATCAACCAATAACAAATGCTGGCAGGGCTACAGGAAAAAGGAACCCTCCTCCATTGTTGGCGGGAGTGTATACTAGTGCAACCACTGTGGAATTCAGTGTGGAGATTCCTCAAAAAACTAAAACTAGAGGTTCTATTTGATCTAGCTAGTCCCCTTCTTGGTATCTTCCTGAAAGAATTAAAACTATTGTACCACAGCGATATATGCACACCCATGTTTATAGCAGCACAGTTTGTAATAGCCATATTTGTTTTGATTCCACAATATCTCCCCTTTTTGTTGTATGTCATCCTCTTCCCAGGGTATACCTGTCCATAGGCAGCCTTGTGGGGATCTGGAGACTAATCTTTTAAAACCAACAGAACACATGGCCAGTTAGAAAATCCCTTGTATCCCAGGGCTAGAGAATTCAGTACCAGCCAGCTTAGACTGTCTGAGGAATAAATGGCATTGGGCCAGACTCACCTGTAATTCTGCCTCAACCATGCAATTTAGACTTTAATTATATGCTGTTTTGCATTGGTTACTAATTGTTGCACCGGTCAATCTTACACTTTCATTCATCATTCTTTACTGAGTCCACAAATATTTTAGAACAACTAGCACATTTGTCTAGTAGCCCTTGTGATACCCAGCATAAACAAGCAGACCAACACAGCTAACTAGTTAATGGCCTGCTAAAGGGCAAATGAGAGTGAATTTTCCTAATTCTACATTAATGAATTAACTTATGCATTTCTTTTGAAACTGTATTGAGATACTGTCTTAATAAAATAAAAACTTTACACATTCAACTGCTAGAATTTTAAAGTAGGAAGTTGAGTTTATGCATATTTTATTTTAATATCACTTATCAAGACAAAACATCTTTACTCACACATTAGCTTTGAAAGGAGGAATGTATACAAAACCCAGTTCACTAATTAGTACTGTGAATTTTAGCATCTGGCCTTTAATCTTAATTCATACATCAGAACTCATTTCTCACACAATACACAATCTTTAGACTCCTGTAGTACTGTATTACAGTTATGAAGTAACCTTTGGTTTTTGAATGCACTTGAATACACCTTTAAAATAGTCACTCAAAACCCCATAAAAGATTTCTTAATGGTTCACCAAAATTTAGGCATCTTCTAAATGTGTTTTTTTATTCCAAGAAATAGCCTAAAACTCACAACACTCTTGTAAGAAAATAGCCTACTGCACTGTTTGGAATTGAACAACTACTTACTTGTTCATGATCTTGGGCAAGTTAATTTTCCTTATCTGTAAAATGAAGATAATTGCATCTACGTCAAAGAGTTGTGGGAATTCCAGACCAAATGTACACACAGCATCCAACACAGAGCCTGGGAGGAGGTGCTCGATAATCACCACCCTGTTTCTCAGAGGGTTGTTGAATACATTAAACAAGATCATAACTACAACTGAGTTCGCATAGTAGGAAATTATTGCTCAAGTCTTCCCACTTGAATGCTGTCTCCACTACAGTGAATATTTGGCAGTTTCTTTATCTGGAGAGTGCAATTATCCAAACTGGATAATTTGATTACATCTCCCACTTGACTCTGTATGTTTAATGGTCCCAATTTTGGTAGAATGATGAGAGATGAAAATGTGCAGTGGAACCACTGGAGGACAATTTTTCAATACCAACTAGGTATCTTTAAAGTGTCACATCCTATCCATTGACCCAAGATCCCTAACTATAGGAATTCATCCTTAGGAAATAATCAGAATGATGAAGGTGTATGACAAGACAATTAGTCAACTGACACACAGGATAATAATAAAAATAAAAGCAATCTAATTATCTGACAATAGAAGAATGATGAAATAAATAGTTTCTGTGTTTGATGGAGTAATGCATAACTATTAAACTTTGAAGAAGATTTGATAACATGGGGAAAATAATCAGTAGGATGTTTAAAAAGCAACCGTGCCAAGCGTGGTGCTGCATGTCTGCAGTCCAACTGTTCGAAAGACTATTCCTGAAGTAAGATCACAGATTCAAGGCCAGCTTGGTCAACTTAGCAAGGCAGCCTTCTAAAAAAAAAAAAAAAGAAGAAGAAAAAAGAAAGAAAGAAAAGAAAAGAAAATGGGAATGCAAAAGAAGATGTCAATTAGTGGTGTTTGAGTGCTTGCCCAGCATGAGTTCAATCTCTAGTACTAACAAAAAAAATAAAGAACAACCAGTATATACAATAAATCAAGAAAGAAAATGACTCCTACAAGAACTACCAAACTCATATATAAAAAAAAGTACTGATAACAAATAAACACTACCCTCTTATGCTGGCCTTTAAATATTTTCCGACTGATTCAGTTCGAATCATAAAGTATATGATTCCAAATGGATCAGAATTGATGAGAAATGAAAGTGACTAAAAAAAAAAACTCCACAATGTTAGCAGTTGTTAGCCCTGGGTAGTATGATTAATATGATTTCTTCCCTTTTTTGTATTTTTCTATATTTTTCTGAATTTTTTTAGTGCGTATATTATATGACCAGGAAAACAGATTTATAGTAAACCAGAGGAAAAGTAAATTCCCTATAGCTCTTTGTCTACTCCTTAGTAATCGTCTGAGCACACTCTTCTCCATATATCCCAGTTTATATGATACCAGTGGAATATTGGCATACACAGAGGACGGAACATCTTTTCGTGTTACTCAGTTTATTCCTTCCAGTTCCTGCTGTGCAGTCTAATGACATAGTGACATATGTAGACCTGCAGTCCCTGCCCACTATCCCTCAACCCCCTTTCAGCATAATATATTCAGGTGATGATTACTTCCGTGCTAAATACATCCTTATTTATTTATTTATTTATTTTTGCATTGCCAGGGATCAAACCCAGGACCTTGTGTATGCGAGCCAAGAGCTCTACCACTGGGCCACACCGCAGCCCTACATGCTTCCTTTGGAGTGAATGTCCATACATCACCATTAACAGAATAGAGAGTAGCAAAAGGCACCTCAATCAGCCCAGACTCCAAAGAGATGTCCAGGACACTGGAGTTAGGATTGGGAGGCCCATAGAAAGAGACACGGAGAATTAAGCAAGGAACGTGCTACAGAAGAAGAAAGTGAGGCAGGAGTTCAGAGATAGAGTGAGCCTACGGAAAAGAGTAATAACAAGGGGCTGGGGGTATAGCGGTATAGCTCCGTGGCACAGCACCTGACTGGCAAAGGTGAGGTTGTGAGTTCGATCCTGGGTACAAAAAAAAAAAAAAAAAGTAATAACAGACACAACCACATTAATACAGAGTCATAAAAACAACAAACATATCTGAACTCCCAACAGTATGCTTGATGTGGCAGCTGAGTTAAATCTCCACAAAACTACGATCTGCAATCTGTCTAAACTTCAGGAAAGGCAGGCAGCCATGAGGATCAGCTTGAGATCATCAACTAAGGAAGGCAGAAGGCCAGGGCTCATTCTGCAGGCTAAATAGTGTTAGTACGGGCTAATGCTTTGACGCAGAACCAGGGCTAAGTGGAGCCAAATATAGGAGTGGAGGAAATGGGAAAACCTAGGAGAAAACCATGTAGAGATAGGGGGTATCTTTGAGATGTCAAGCAATGAAAACACTCATAGGAATTTTTTTTTAATTGATCTGAGAACTTCACAAATAATTTCATCATTGCCAGTGAGAGTGATACTTGGAATCTATCTCTGACAAACAGAAAGTTGGGCCCCCTGCTTAAAGATCTGAGGCGAGGTTAGTACTTTCACTTTAGTGGAAGACTGGCTGACCCATTCCTCTGACAAATGAAGGGTCTTGCACTGAGGGTGGTCTGCAGGCCTTGTCGCCCTGAACTGTGCCTCAGAAGGAGGACAACAAGAAGGTAGAAGCTAATATTGTCACTGAACCAGGAGAAAAATAGGTCTTTGAGAATGCTCTGGGAGACTGTGAAAGATTAAAAGAGAAGAAAAGGAGGAGGTCGGGAGAGGAAAGGAGAATGCAAGCAGGAGGTTCAAAGAGTGAATTCAGAGACTTTTCACCTTCTTGTTGAAAATGGATCATCCACTTGACCCATTTTGCCACAGGAACATGCCCAACAATCCAGGCATGCTGAAGTAAAAGTACCAGAAAAATCAAAATGAAAATTGGCTCCTGCTGGAATTAACAAATGCATGGGGAAAAAAAAAAAAAGAAGAAGAAGAAGCACAAAATATGGACTAGAACACATTTTTGTTGCCTTTTTAGACATTTTTTGTTTCAGATTCAATTAAAATCATACTCTCAGTACAAAGTATGTATTTTCACTGATGAGAAAGCAAAACATGACCTAGGAAGAATAAGTGACATTCTCAGTCACACAGTGCAGACTGCCAGTGCAGCTCATCTTCCATCACAGAGGGGAGGCAACACCTCTGTTCACCCCGATTTTGGTCTGGCTGACCCACTCCCAAGAGAGCTTCCTCTCGACCTTGCCAGACATTCACATTCACTTGGAATAGACGACTTAGCTCTTTCTGGTCTTTTATTTTCTCTGCTGCAATAGGTGGAGAGGAGATAATGATCCTTCACAATCTATGTTTCATCCCTTAATAAGAAAACCCAACTTGCCGCTGACTCAGCATTTGTTTGACTTCTCAGTACCCTGGGGAAAAAGAAATCCTCCAACGCCTGAAAATTTTAAGGCAAATTCTCGCTGAGCTGAGACATACAGAATCAGAAACTGGAGATGGGGCCCAGCAGTCAGCACTGTATGAAAGTTTTTAAGAGTCCTGCCATTGCCCAAGTTTGAGAAGTATTGCTCTGAAATGTGGCACACACACAGAGGTGACTAACTTTTCACCACCCCCTCACATCCCGCCTCCTTGTCCTGGCTGCTACATCTGGGATGATGAATGGAGGCCAGGGCGCTGTCAACTGAGGACAGAGGCAAACCGTCCCCAGCTGACCCACTAGGACTGGGGAGGCGGCCTTGGGGCTTCCCCCACATGAGTTGCCTTATCATTTTCTGGGCTGTCCTTGTCTTATTTGGGAGACGGGGGCACTGGTCTTTTAATAAAAGTAAATTTACTTTGACTGACTTATGGAACACTTTGTTCACAGAATGAAGGAGAAAATTAAGAGGTGGGTGTCAGAAAAGGGCAGAAGGAGAATAGATGGAGCCACAGGAGGGAAGGATAGCTTCCAGAGGAAAGGTCCAGGGGAAGCTAGGGCAGGGAAAAGGTACAGGATGGTGCTTGAGGTATGGAAAAGAAAACACCAGAGGAGAGCAAGACCTTGCAGCAGAAAGTGGGTGTTAGGGATGAAGCTGCCCTACATTGGGAGTGTGTGTGTGTGTGTGTGTGTGTGTGTGTGTGTGTGCATGTGTGTGTGTGTTTCCAGCTTCCTTTCCAAGACTTTTCTTTGCTCCATTTCGCTCCTCCCCTCCTCCCGCCTCCTCCTCCTCCTCTCCCCCGCCTCTCCTCGCGCGGCAATGGGAGGCTCCTAAGCAGGAGAACCAAAAGAAGGAATTGTTTGCAAGTTCAGTCATCCAAAAAAGCTTCTTCCATATGGAGGGATCGGGTGCGCTGGGCGAGACGTCCCCAGCCTGGTCCGCCTGCTGCCCCCGCAGTCGCCGCGGCTCCCGCTTCCTGCCTGGGGGACCCTGAGCCTGGGCTCCAGTGTCCACGGCCGCGCGCGCACACACACGCGCACACACACACCCAGCCACACACACCCAGCCACACGCGCCCGCACGCGCCCTCCCTCCCGGGCCGGTTGCTTCTCCGTCCCGGGCTCCTTTGTTGCTCCGGCGCGACCGCTCTCCGGTGGGGTGTGTCTGCGTGTCCCCGTGGGTGTCCCCGTGTGCGTCCCCGTGCGCGTCGTGTGTCCGTGCGCCGAGGTGCTGCGTGGCTCTCTCGCGCCCACCACACTGGCCTCCGGGCCCCGGCTCACCCCTTCCAGACGTCAGCTGCACCCGAGGTGAGTCACGTCACTGGAGTTTATTTTCTTTTCAGAAAAAGTTGTGTTTATTTGTTGGTTTGGAGGCGGTAGGGGGAGCGCGGCGAGCGGCTGCTGGGACGCGCGGGGCGGCGCGGGTGCGAGCGCTGGCCGGCCGGCTCTGGCTGGGACGCCGCTGAGCGGGGTGCGAGAAGTTGGGTGAGGCGGGCGGCGGGGTCCCCGCGCTGCGCCAGCTGCAGCCGGGCCGGGCGGGTCGGCTTGGGGCTCCGCGCCCGCTCCCCGCCGGACGTCTAGTCCCCGGGCCGGGCGGGGTGGTGGCGCGGCCGTCTTTCCGGGAGCTGCTCTGTGGAAAGAGGCCCAGCACAGCCTCCCGAACTTGCCCCCAAGGCTGCCCCAGGGCCCCGGCTCCCTCAGCCGAGCAGGCCGTCTGGAGACCCCCACACGGGGTCGGCAAATGCACCGAACCATTCATTTGCTGTCTTCTGGGGGGAGGTTGTCACCCTTGGCATTTGAAAAGGAAACTGCTAAAATGAGGATCCGAGCGGATCGGAGCTGAATAACCTCTGAGAAGCTCCCCTAGCTGGAGGGGCAGAAGGGGTGAAGCTGGAGTGGCGTCTCCGGGCGTCTGTGTGGCCCGGGCATCGGTAAGGAGTGTGCGTGCGTGCGTGTGTGTGTGTGTGTGTGTGTACGTGCGCGTTCACAGCGTTCCCCTGGGGTTGTGTTTTTGGGGTTTTGTTTGTGTAACTGTGAGAAAGTGGGGACGTGAACCTCAGGGGCAAGTGGGAAAGCGCTATGGGGAGGGCCGGGAAGCCAGGAAGAATACTTGGTGCGTTAAGGAGGAACTTCTTGATTTCCAGGTGCTCACTGTTAGTTTACTCTTCCAGGTGACAGGACAACTTTGAGGGATGAGAGGCAGGTGGACCTGGTAGAACTTTCCAGGCCCTGGAGATGGGTTTGTTTCGTTGCATTTAGAGAACAGAATGGCAGAAGGCAGTCTTTTGGAACAAAAGTTGTGTTCCTCCAGAGATGTGGCAGTTAGAGCTAAGAATACCCAAACCACATACCAGCCATCCCAAAAAGGCACTTTCTGGGTGTGGTGGGGTGTTCTGCTGCTCCCGCATCCCTTCCCTGCAGGCTCAAAGGGTTCCAATGAGTTTCTGACCCAGAGTGACTTCCTTGAGTAGACTGAGTCAAAAGTATATTGACTTCAGACCCTGGTGCCATTGCCAGCTGCCCTGTACCCAACACAGATTTGTCACCAAGTTCTTGGTTACCCAGAACGTTGCGAGCATAGACCATTTTAATGAATGTAGGTTTTTTTTTTAATCTTGAATATGTAAACATTTCTGATTTACTCCTTGACTGTATCTGAAATTGGCAGCCTATCGCTGTGATGGCTTTTTCATCCTTCTGGTTACAGCTAATAAATCCATCCCCATTTTTTCAAGGGCAGCATGGAAAGTATTAAAACAGTCTTGTTGGGCCCAGGTGGGGGCTGGGATGCTTATACATCTGGGCGACCTGTATTCTGAACTGTATTTAAAGTGAATCTTAAGAGGTTGGCCATTTAGAGGTGTGTAACAGGTTTCCCAGAAACATTTCTGAGGTCTTATAATTGGCACTTTTTAATGGTCTCATAAATGAAACCCAGAATGGTAATCTTGAAGCACCTTAGGGTCAGCAGGACAGAGGCGGGTAGAAACAGCAATGGGCTTATGATTTTCCTGCCAGAGTAGTTTTTCAAGTGAATTTATGCAAAAAGGTAAAAATGAAAGACATCAGACCTGCCTCCTTGTGCCTTTTTGGTGACGTGCCTGTTCCTATGGAGATTTATGACTCGGAAATTGGCCCTTCAGGAAGCTAAAGGCTGTCTACACCTATGAATCCTGAGAATAGAGACTGCAGGCATTATCCCATTTATCCTCCTTCAGGATATCTCAGACAGGCACCGCAGCAGGAGCCATCACTCAGGACAAACTGCTCAAGTCACAGGTGGTTGGGTTTACTTGGCAGGGGAGATGGACAGAGGCCAGCATGGCCAGCCTGTTGACCACAGCAAGGGAGGAAGGTGTGTGGGGGGAAACATCTTAGAGTGTGGGGAGAGGACCCTGTTTAGCTGCTAATTGGTCAGCCAGCTTGTGATAAGGAGGGAGTATGAGCTCTGTTCCTTTTCATCCACTAAACGAGTCCAGAGGTTTTCACCTTCTTTTTGTAGCGCTACTTCCACTGTTTGGGGTCCCTTTTTTCTGCAGCAGCTGTCTCTGGTTTCCGTAGCCTGAGGATGAATAGATTTTACTCGTGAAATATTTGATTGACTTCCCCATGGACACACACACAGACATAGACACACATTCTGCATTTAAGAAAAGAAGGCAAGAAGCAAGCCTGGGGATCTTAGTGTGCCTAGGGCCTCGGGGGGTCTGGGTTCAAATTTCAGCAGTCACTGATATGCTTAATGAATTGAGGGTTTATCTCTCCCTGTCTTTCAAACTGCGACTGAAGACCCTTGTGTGCTAGATAATTGCAGCCCAGTACTTTGAGGCCTTTGAATAAGAACATGCTAACCTGGTACCAAAAGCTCTTACACATTGGGAGTTTGGCTTTTTTCCTTAAACTTTAAATCCCCTTGCTATCTTTGAAGGGAATGAAGTGGGGAAGGAGGGAGCAAACAGCAATATTTCCTACTGAGAAAAATCTGTTCACTTTAACACATGTAGCTTCTTGTCACTTCCATATTTCAATTTAGCAAATATTTGTGGTGCATGTGACACCTGGCTGAGCACGCCCTTGTCCTAGGAGAGAAAGTTTCCTTGGTCAAAGAGTGGTTCTCTCTGGATTTTTATTTATTGCACGAGCATATACTACTAATTATGGAAATGCTTTTAAAAAGTACCCACAATTCCATACTATAACTTATTGCTGTTCACCCACATGCATACGTACTTTTTATATAGTCATGTTCAAAGTATGGACTGTTATCATCAGACAGCCCTGGGGTGTCTCTACATTTTTACCGAAGACTCACAGAGAACTTATATAGTCAATGGTTTTGCTGTTGGTAGAAGCAAACCAAATCCTAAGTGTGCTCCCACATAGAACCTTAACATGCAATATTTTCATAATTTATGAGCATGAGTCAAATATTTAGGATTGGGGAGTGGAATAAAGAGGGTGTTTGTTTTTAATCTAGAAGTCCATGTTTACAAAAAGCCTTCTTAAGAAAGAATGCTGCCTCCTTGGAGCCCTCTGTGTTGCTCATGGAGAGGAGAGGGAGGATGGACTGTAGGGAGGACCGTTTAAAGGCTCTACAGCAAGTGGCGCTCCCTGTGGGAGTAGGTTGGACCTCCAGCTACGCCTCTGGACTCCATTCACTCTTCTTTAGTCCACTGCATTCATCTATCTATTCCTGCCTCTCCACTGCCTAACCCTCTCTCATCCCACTCCCCAGTTTCTTGACACAGGTAGATTCCTACCCCAGGCTTGCCCAGCCTTTCCTGCTCTTCCCTTTCACCTGCACCACCATTTCTACTCCTGTTATCACTGTGTTTGTTGATGCCCTTGACAGTTTCTGGTGGCACATGGCTGGGCCCTGACTGTTTACCCATCACCACCCCTCCATCATCTCTTAGTCCCATCAGGGCACCACTCAACTTTAAAATCCAAATTTCTCAACCCTGTTATGTGCGGCTGTCTCCTACTTTATGGTAATCCTACCTCGTTAGGAGTCTTCTGCTTCATCTGAATCTCTACAGTAGCTGACCCCTAGGTTTTGCTTGCCATCCTGTCACCCAGGTCTCCTCCCTAGAGTAATCCCTATCCCTATAATAAGGCCCACTTTATTATATATGAGGCTTATAATATGTTCTAAAGAAATATGTGGTGAATATTGGTGGAAATATACTGCTGGATACAAAAGGAATGGTTTTATAAAATCTAACCATTGTTCTTAAGCCATTCGTTTATCTTAGTTGTTAGCAAGGAGCCAGGTAACTGAACATTTAAGAAGGGCTGTCAGTTTAGGGAAATTGCTTTTCATCTGTTTTCTTATTCATAAAATGGATCAATAAGGAATTGCTATAGTTTATAGCAATGCACCTTATAAAAAGTAAATACTTCAGGCCTATTTATTTTGTTGTTCAAAAGATGAAACAATTCTCTTTTTCCTCAGTCCCAGAACAGGCTTCCTGGAACCTATGACCCATGAAGTCTTGTCAACATTCTTATCATCTGAGTGTATCAGCGAAGAAGTAGAAGAAGTAGGTGAGGTTTTCTGCTTCCAGTCTGATATCTCTGACCTATTTAGTCTGCTGGATTTTCATGTTTGTGTTATCGTTTGGTCATCCTTTAGTATGGGAAGAATCTAGCTCTGAGTGAAATTTGGAATAAACTTCAGGTTGTTTCTAGCAGCTCAGGTACTCTTTTAGTCAAAGCTTGTGGCAGCCATCTGAACCCCTCTTTCACTGAGGCCAACCATCAGACATGTTGGATATAAATCATTAACTGTGAGATTTGGAGTCTAAGCTTGCTGTGGAAAAGCCCTGCGTAGGCCTGGGTGAAGAGAGCCAAGTATGTCTTCGTTACTGGCATTACAGTGAGTGTCTTGTGGTCTGATGTACTAGGCATTGTTTATCTCACAAAACCAGAGTGATTCCACTTCTTTCCATCGTTTGAAATAAAGCTAGGAAATAATTTCTCTTTTGCTAATGGTGAATTTGGCTTTATCTTCAAAGAAAGCCTTTGATGTTTGAGACAGGATTATTGGGTAGTAAGAAGAAATCATAGCAGAAAGATTATAACCAGTAATACACAGTCACCTTAATTTGGTTGCCAGAGAAAATGTTGAGATAGTCTCAACTAGTTCTGGTTAGTAGTGTTACCAGAAATGTTACTATGAGCAAGGTAAGTAGGGTTGAAGAAAAATAACCCAAAAGGAGCTGAACAGTGGAAAGTACAGCACAGGAATGTTACTCTTCTCCAAAAGGAGTTTGGACAATGTTGGACAAGATGATGTAGACAAAGTGTGTGCAAATTAGAGCCTTCATCCTTTCAACAGGCCATTATTGAATCCATGTTGTGTGCCTGGTATTATGGCATGGGTTGGCAGGGACCAATCCTGGAGCCCACAGAATTCCATTGCTACTCAGAAGGGATCTGCAGTATGAAGCAGACTCTAGTGCTAAAGCACTTGAAGTGGTCAGTGAAGAAAGACTTCCTGAAGAGACAAAAATCTCAGGCTGAGTCTTAAACCTAAAAGTGTGACCTATAGTGCTGAATGTTCTTTTACCTCTGTCTGTATGAGTTTGCTATTTTCTTTCCTAAAATTCATATTTCCTCAGTGGATAATGGGGATCATACGCTGGAGATAAGAGATTTCAAGGCTAGAGTAGTTTTATTTTTAATTTCAGGAAACTTATGATGTAAAATCTCTGCATTGAATGCAGAATCTCAGAAATCTAGGTCTTGGGTATGTTTCCAAAACCAATTACTGAATAGCTCTGAGGGAGAAAAAGAGAAATAGGCAGTTTTCTTTTCTTTCACATCTATGTCAGATTTTAGCTGCAAGGAACACATGCCTGAATTCAGCATTGTGCTTTTCAATTCCATTTGCCCTGTGTTCTGCTGTTTGCTTGAAATCACTCCAAGAGTAGCAGGAGAGCAGAAGTATATTTTAGGGAAGCAAAAGTCACTGGGCTTTTCCAGTTGCCCGGATACCTTCCAGGGTGCGGAGAAGTGAACATCACACAGGGTGGAGCTACAGGTAGGGAGGAGGGTATGTGGACCTGGCTGGGCTGGAGCCCTACCCAGATTGGGCTGCAGTTGGATTGTGGAAGAGAGGCCTCCTCCGCTTTCTCTGTCTCTGCCAATATTTTTCTAGATTAGTCTAAGCCAAGTGCCTTTACTAGTCTGTACTTACCTAATATTACAATCCCAGCAGGTTTATTAGGTATGGGTCACGGTTAATTGGAGAGGAAAATTGGGAGGTTCAGGGTTTATTGGTTTTTCTATGAAAGCAGACGCTTCTCTTAATTATTTCACAAATCATCTCTCCCACTTGACTGTCTTTCTGTTTTCTGTCTCATGGCTGTTACCCCATAGTGGGGTTACAGTAGCTCTTCCTTCTCCCAAAGCTGTGCCCAAATGAGCAGATTTATTAATGCCCTCAGTCAGCACAGGGCCTTCTTTTGCAAGAGAGACCACATGAAGTCATGGAAATTCGCAGCTGTTTACCTCTGTCATTATGAATGGATGTTTTGTAGTGAACAAGTTGTATAAGAACCTGCTATATTACAGCCAAGAGTTGAATTCTAATGGGTCTTCCAGTGTGCAGACCTCTGAAACAGTCACCTGCAACCCTTCTTTGAGACCTTTGGTGGTCTGCCATCTGTGAAGGCTGAGTCAGCTCCAGGTGACAGCCCCACAGTCAGGTCCTTTCCCTCTATAGGCTTTTGCCACAGAGATGGAGCTGGGGAGTGTGGCCTGGAGTTAGCCTGTTAGCCCGCCTGGATTGTGGCAGCTTGCCAGCGAGTTGCAGTGGGTGGTCTGTGACAATGAAAGAAGGCGGGTGGAGGAGCTTAGCGCTCCTTTCCAAAGGGGAACAACAAGGTAGCTTTCTATAGGTGGGTTTCACATTAGCAACCAGTCTCCCTGTCACTGACATGCCATACAAGTCTTGAGTGTGGGTTGAAAGAACTGAACAGGTTGCTTGGAGGTGGTATTGTGATGGAGTTCCTCGTTGTTCCCCTGACTTTGCAAAGGAAACTTTGTGTTTATGGGGTAACCCCCATTCCCCAGGAGGGTAAGCACACATGTACTGCAGGTACCCAGCCTCACATGAGGGAAGGACGCTTAGCCTCACTTGCATACAGAGAAGCAAACCCCTTGAAACAACCTCTCACCCTGTCACTTTGGAATCAGCTGTGGACACGGGGCACAGCCTGAGGTCAGCTGATCTCAGTGCTGAAGTGGCAGCTCTGCCCGCCTCCACTTCCTTCCCATGATAGCCAGATAGGTAACTGCTATTTAGTGACCACCTACTATGTGCCAGGCCCTGTGCAGAGCACTGCAGGCATCGCCCGTGCAACCCCCGCCCCCCCGGACTTCTTGTGAGGATGGGCAGACATTCTTATCCTATTCGGCAGATAAGAGAGCTGGAGTTTAAATCACTGTAGTAAGTTGTTCTGGCCTGACAGCTGGTAAGTGACAAAGCCAAGATTTCACTGCACGTCTGCTGACTTGAAAACTCAGGTTTTGCAGTGGGGGGAAAACCCGAAGCAGAGCCTCCTTAGCTCAGGAAAGCTGTTTCTTTTGCAGCTGACTACATGTACGGGACAGGTGGGGACCTTTATGAGACTTGTATTAAATGACGTGAGTATAAAACTGGGACCACAGCTGGAAGGTTTCGAACATCTCAGCAGCAGTACCAGCCGAGGAAAGCCAGGCTTTGTGGCACAGCCAGGGCACTACACTTTGCAGGTAGTGGTGAGAGCTACATCCATCTTAAGTTTCAGCTCAGAACATGTCTCCTGACAATTTTTCCTTCCCCTGGGACATTGTCTGAATTGGCTGTCCTGAATCTCTGCTCCCACTGTAGCTGCCAAATGAATGCATTTGCATCTAGGAGCTCTGCAAGTCTGGTCAAGCAGGTGCTCTGTGCCCTCTATGTATGTGTGTGTGTGTAGGGGGGAGCGTTAGGCTCAGCAGATACTTTTACTGGCCAGGAGAAGTGGCAGCTTGTACAGAAAAATACCCTGGGGAAGGAAGTAGCAGCTTTGACAGACAGGTAACTGACAGGAGATGCTACCTTCCAGGCAAATACTCACAGTGCAGCCAGCAGAAAGAATTCGACAGGCAGTTACCTGCAGAAGCACGAATACTCCTCTCCCAACTGGCTTAGGAGAGTGGTGGAGGTTTGGCTTTGGAGGACAAGTAGTTACCCTCAGTCCTTGTTTTCTTTAACAAACATGGAAGGACTAAAGCCAGGATGTTCTGGGTATGGGGAGATACAGGGTACCTGGGTTTAAAATGTAATGACATGACCAGGACAGTGAAGGGGAAGTGATAGAAACTCTGCATTCCTTTATTCCCATCCTTGCAAGCTGCCTTCTCAGAGTACCATAAGAATGCAATGAAATAGCCCAAGGGGACACTTTTGATTGAAAGCACTCCTGTTTACCTCAAAAACTCAAAGTTTGTGGCATCTGGACTCATCTATCCTGAATTAAGAGATAAGAAATTCTGTGGAACTAGCCACAAGTCAGAGTCTGGGTGCAAGGATGCATTTGCTTCTGTGGATAGGTTTTTGTTCTGCAAGTGAAAGAGCTGAGGTAAGAGGCCAGTTCGTCATATTGTCAGAAACTCTCCTGTGTCTCTCCTGACCAGCTTTCTTTCCCTCCCTCATGGGAAAATTGTGTGAGGATGCAGTAGGAGTGAAGGAGGGAAAAAATGTCCTCACAACAGGATTCTGGGTAACACCCTTCCTTGCATGAGAAAAGGACAGAAATAGTTCAGGATATTTCTGGAAGACCCTGATTAAGAGGATGGAGGTCTGGAGAGTCTCTTACTAGTCCTGCACCAGGTTCTGGGAAAATAAGGCTTCTAGGAGGGTGCTGTGTCTCTGGAGCCACGTCTAGAACCGAGATTCTGTGGCATCCTAATTAAAAGGCAGCTTTGGAAGGAAGCAGCGTGGGTTTCAGTCCTGGCTTTGCCAGTCATGAAGTGTATGGCCCTAGGCAAGTTACTGAGATTCTGAGAGCCTGGTTTCTTAAGGCTGTTTCAAAGGGAAAACGTAGAAAGCACCTGGAATGTGTCCGGGGCGCTCAGTACAAAGTAGCCATTGTTAACAGCAAAGGAAAGAGAAAGAATGGAAGCAAGGTTCTTTGGGGAATGAGGAAGAACAGGTGGGAGACCCTGCTGCTGCAGCTCCCACTGGCTCGGTGTGCAGAGCGGAAGGAATGATGGGGAGAAAATGGCGAGGGGGTCACCTGGGAAAGTGGGTAATCCTCGCCTGCAGCCTTCCTCTCTGCAGCTCCCCTGGCTCGGCTCAGCGTATCTCATCCTATCAGTGATGCAAAAATCTTAGGGTCGTCTTTGGCCCTGCTGTTTTCCTCTTGCTTTGTTTTTATTTTTTCATTTTTTAAGGTGCTGGGGATCATGTCAGGCAAGTACTCTACCACTGAGCTACATCCCCAGCCTTCAGACTCCACTTTAAACTGGTAACTAACCCTGGCTTTGCCTTTCCATATTTGTAGGATCTTGTGACTTCTTACTGCCCTAGTCCCCTGGTAATCTATCTGACCTGGCCAGTGGAGGTCACTTCTCTGCTCGGAGCTCTCCATGGCTCGCTGTTTCATCCAGAGAAAATCTCAACACCTTCCTGTGCCCTGGGTCCATCCCTTCCCTCTCTGATCTCACTCCCACCTGCTAGCGCCTCCTCCCACAACAGCCTCCCTGCGGCTCCCCAGCTGGCTGAGCAACCTCTTCGCCTCAGGGGCTCTGCCAGAAGCTCTTCCCAAATACCTGCACACACCCTCCCTCACGATACCAGCCCCTGCCCCGGCCTCCTTGCATTAACTAGCGCTTCCAACATCGTTCACTCTCCTGTCAACCCTGTCACGCACTGACATATATGTATTTGTTCATTCGTGGATCACCTGCTCCTCCTCTGTTCTAGTCTGCAAGATTCTCCTGAATCTCAAAAGAATGTAGTAGGAGTTTGACACAAAATGTAACACAGTCAGACCTCAGTATCCATACTTGTGGTTTCCATCAGCCGGGGATCAAAAATAGTTTGTGTGTGTGTGTGCGTGTGTGTGCGCGCGCACATGCGTGAGCATATTAAATATGTAAAACTTTTTTGTTATTATCCCCTGAATAACACAGTGTGATAGCAATTTGCATAGCGTTTACATTGGATCAGATATTACATAGAGACGATTTGAAGCACGTAGGATGTCCTCTCTGTCCCTTTCTCATCACACACTTAAGCAGATTTTTTTTTTGTACCAGGAATCGAACTCACGACCTTGCACTTGCCAGGCTGGCGCTTGTGCCACTGAGCTAAATCCGCAGCACTTAAGAGAAATTTATTGAGCATTTGTTTTATGCCCAGCATTGTGCATGGCCTGACTAGGAGGTGCAGAGAAGCTTCCTTTAGTCTCCCCAAGAGTTTGTAACCCAGGTGATCATCTGGAACTTCTTCCCCGCAGCCCTCCCCTGGCAACCTGAGTCGAATCTGACATCTGCCATATCTAGTGAACGTGGAGGGAGCTACTCTCATATAGTTCCATTCCCGCCACGGGAGGGCTGGGGCTCCGCTGTTGGAATGAAGAGCATGTTTAGGGTTTGGGTGTCCACTTAAAGGGGCAGAGATCTGACTCAAATTGCATCTCAAATATCTCTTACTTAGTTCTACTTTTAGAAGTAGAGGAAAAATTTAAAAAGGGATGAAGATCCTAGGAGGTCTTGTGCTGACTACAGAGGTGGAAAATTTTGCTTGAAAAATTGCATAACCAGATCCCAAAACCCAACAGGCAACTAGCTAGCAGGGGCCTTCTCCATTTTAAAAGTTATTATTACTCTAAATCAGTTGCCTTCTTAAGCAGTCTTAGGCTTACAGAAAAATTAAACAGAACACAGACCTGCTGCCATATATCATATATATCAAGGCTCCTCTATTACCTAACCCCTACCCATTTTCCCTTTAATTAGCATCTTCCATTGATGTGGTACATTTGTTTCAATTGAAGAGACAATATTGACACATCATTATTAATTACAGCTCATAGTTTACATTAGAGTTCCTGCTTCCTGTGGTACATATTCTGGGTTTTTGACCAGTATACGGTAGCATGTATCTACCATTATAGGATCATACAGATAACAGTTCCACTGCCTTAGAAATCCCCTGTGCTTCTCCTATTCACCTCTCCCTTGCTCTCCCTCCCCCAGTCTCTAGCAACCACTGAGTTACACTGTCTGGAGTTTGGTCTTTTGCAAAATGTCAGATAATTTGAATGACATGATATATAGCTTTTCCAGACTGGCTTCTTTCACTTGGCAACTTCCTCCTTTTTAAACATGATTTTCTCTCCTTTCCTGTCCCATGTGTCTGTAGTCAGCTGGGGCTCCAGGGCCTGGAAAAGGAGGAGCTCAGAGTCTTGCGCTGAGACTCACCTGAACAGAGCCCTGCGTGTGTGCGGCACAGACCTTTTCCCGTCTTCCCCTGAACATGCCTGGCCCTTGTGCTACCAGAGTTTAATCCAGCCTGGTAAAGTGTTAGGAGCTGCCTGTGTTTGGGTTCCACATCTGGAAGAATCAGCTGTGCAGACCTTCGCGTCCCTTTCCTAATCAGACAGACAGGAGGAGCACATGGGGCTGTTTGCCTTCTTGCTTGGGAGTTTGTTTTACTTACTTTGGAGCAGTGGGCAAGTGTGAGGGAGTTTGTGTCCTCTGGGCAGGGAGTGCTCCTGCACACTCACATCCGGTGGTGGCCACGGGTTTTTCAGCCTCTGAGGTCACAGTTTCTCACCCCACCCAGGATGCTGTGCTATCCGTGTTGAGCCCTGAGAGGGATGGAGCAGTTTTGTGCTTATTGAAAAAGAAGACCAATTGGACACAAAAAGATTGAGGACATTTTCCCTGCCAAAAAGTGTACTTTCTGGCATCAGCCTTGAAAACTGGGACTCCTTGGGAGTCAAAGGGCAGGACCCTCAGTTGTGGGCTCTGCAGTCACTGTAAAGGCTGAGGCTCTCTGGGTGACAGGTGATGACAACAATTTGATAATGGGATCAGAAGCAGGATCTCCTCCAACCCCACTCCAGCTGTTGACCACATATAGCGGAAAGGGCATGTGGACCGGGGATCATGTGGGTCACCTGAACCAGCCTGAGAAGTTCTGGAGGCTGGGGGAAGGGACGTATTAGGAGCCTGGCTTCCATTCCATTGAACAACACCCATCAAGTGTGTTAGAATTCAGGATAAAGGAAGCACAAGACTCATCAGATGTCTTGGAAGGTCAGTTTTTGGACTATGGACATTCCACGCTGAGATCCAAATCTGTACCACCTCCTCCTGGGGTTTTTTTTCTCTCACCAAGCCCACTTTCCAACCTGTAGTGGGACCAAAAGCTCAGCGAGGTCTCTGGGTGCCATTCAGTGTGCTGCAGCACTGTCTCTCATGTAGGATGGACTAATAATGCTTATCCCTGGTTTTTCCCTAAGACTGTGAGCATTCATGCAATGCAGGGCTTAAAGACTTTAAAATTCAGAGGACAGCAATCTGCAGGCAAGCTGTACTTTTTGCTTTTATTATTAATTTCAGCTTCAGGGTGGAGCCTGGTTTGGGGCTTCCTGGGTCTATCTCCAGGGGCTGGAAGGTGGTCACAGTGATGACTGACCATCTGGAAGCTTTGACCCTGGCCTTAGTTTGCATGGAAGGCAGAGGACAGAGAACTGAACAATGTGAGTGTGGGACCCCTGTTCTGTCACCCTTCACCCGAAAGTTACCTTCCCATTCTCTGCTCTTCCCTCCGATCCCCAGGAGGGACAGTAGAGTCCTGAGAAAGTCTCCTAGACTGGCTTCTGTCCGTTCCTGCGGAGGAAGAGTGTATGTCTATGAACAGGGGCCACATTTTCTAAACCAAAATACAAATACATTACCTGACAAAGTGTTTTTTTTTTTCCTGATGGCGGGAGAAAAAATCTGAAAAGGCTGATTTTACAAAATCTTCTGACACAGTAAAATAAATATATTGCCCTTAGCATAAGGCCCAGTAGGACTATCCCAGCACCTCATGGGTCTTTTGCTGTTGCCAGAGGCTCAGGAAGGCACAGCGTGGGCCACACTCTATTTGGAGGTGAGTGTTGGTAGAGGGAAGTCTCTGGTGTGATCTGGGTCTTCCTCAGAACTATGTCTCCAGAACGATCTTAGAGATGGGGCCAGGCTGCCAATTTTACGCTCCTACTCCCCACCGCACACACGCACACACTGTCCAGAAAAAGCCAGGCTCCAAGGCAATGGACCAGAGAGGCTCCTTAATAAAAGTTCTACATGCTTTGAGGGTCAGGAAGTAGAAAGGAATTGTGTCCAGTGGAGATAAAGTCTTAAGCAGGCAGAACTAATTTTTCCTGCACTCAAAATTAACCAAAACACAGGGAGTAACGCCCCTGGTCTGGGCAGGGAAAGACAGTGAGACCTTGCTCTTTGCATCTCGGCCAAGATGAGGCATGTTTCCTTACTCTAGGCCAGAGGCTTTGGACCTGGCTGTCTTGTGTAAATAATACCATTCTCTGAAACTCATGATGTCCATTGCAGCCTGCCTGCCCACGGTCACTTAGATTTAATGCTGAGCTGTGACTGCTTATTCAGGGTCCCACAGTACACGCTGCCTGAGCACAGCACATTCATAGCCACAGGGACAAAAATGTTTGTAGCCATCAAAGAGTGGCCTCTCACTTGGTCAGGTGTTTATGGAGCCCTATGTCTGTTGCCCATGAGACACATATATCTTGGTTTCTGAATATTTTCCAGATCAAAACAAGTGTTCATTTCACATTGAATTACGTTTTCCAGTTTATCTCTTTAGAAACATGCTGAGTGTAGAGCAACTGTATTTTACCTTCACTGATGAGAGATAACCAACTTTGAAGGAGGAAAGATTTATTTTTTGGCTCATGGTTTCAGAAGTTGCAGTCCATGTTCGGTTAGTCCTATCGCTTTGGGTTTGTGGGGTTGCAGAACATCATGATGGGAAGCACATAGTGGAGCAAAGCTTACTATCTTATGGTGGGTAGGAAGCAATAAGAAAGCTGAAGAAGCCAGGGTCCCAATATCCACCTCAGCATCATACTGCCAGTGGCCTGACTTTCTTCCATTAGGTTCCACTTCGAGAAGGTTCCATCACCTCTCAGTGACACCACAGGCTAGCAGTCAGGCCTTGTGCATACGGACCTTTGGGGGATATTTAAGATTCAAACTGTAACAGGGAGCTTGATGGTCACTGTGGTCATCATCACCATCATCATCATTATCATTGTCATTATATCATTATGATATGATATGGGGTAGGGTTCATATCCAGAGACGAACTGCTCATTTTAATTCTTCCCAAGAGCTCACACTGTTGTAGAATTTGACTTATTAAAGTGTTTTTTTTTCTTCAATTGAAAAATGGGACTTCATCCAACTACACAGCTTCTGTACGGCAAAGCAAATAACCAACAGAATGAAGAGACAGCCTACTGAGTACAAGAAAATATATGCTAGCTGTTCATCTGACAGAAGGTTAATATGCAGAATATGCATAGAACTTAACAGTAAAAGACAAATATTCCAATTTAAAAATGAACAACTGATCTGAGTAGTTGCTTCTCAGAGAAATACAAATGGCCTATCAATATAGTAAAAATGCTCAATATCTTTAGTTATCAGGGAAATGAAAATCAGAACTACTGTGAGATTCCTTATAACCCCAGTTAGAATAGCAATAATAAAGTAAAAATATAAAAAATAACAAATGTCTGCAAGGATGTGGAGAAAAATGGAACTCTTATGTTAATAGGAATGTTAGTACAGCTACTAAAACAGTATGGCTGTTCATCACAAACTAGAAATATAAGTACCATACTGTGAAGATTTGCCACTCCTGGATATATATCCAAAGGAAATGATGCCAGTATGCAAAAAAGATACCTGCATCTCCATGTTTTTTGTGGCACCATTCACAAAGTCAAAGATATAGAATCAGCCTAGGTGCTCATCAGCAGATAAATCGAAAAAGTATGGCGTGTATACCTGAAAGCCTATTATTCAGCCACAAAGGATGAAATCTTGTCATTTGCATGGAAATGGATGGAACTAGAGGGCATCGTGTTAAGCAGAGTAAGTGAGACACAAAAAAATAAGAGTCTGCTCTGTCGTGTGTGTGTGTGTGTGTGTGTGGTCAACCTAAAGTTAGAAAATGGTTAGCAGGGACAAGGAAGAGTGCACAAGGGAAGGGGGAGGGAGGGGGCAGAAGGGTGGTTGGAGGTGATCAACACAAGTATGGAAATATCACACAATTCTGTTAGCGTACATAGTGAAATAAAAATAAATAATTTTGTCAAGTAATGTTTCAGAATTTTATAGGCAGGGGAGGCCCAGGGAAGTCAAAGGTTCAGAAGTCCAAGCTGGTTGGTTTTCCTGGTGGTCTTTCACCTAGGTCTTACAGCCTCTGATTTGATTGCTTCTGCAATCAGGGTCAGCCAGAGGTAGGTATGTGTCACTCATGAGATGAGATGTGCTCATCTCAGGGTCCTGAGGAGGGTGTTCACTAATCAGGGGAGCACCCCAAAGGAAACATGGAGTCTGGGGAAGCCAGCTGCTGCTGGGGTCCTTGAGCTCAGAGAGTGAGGGACGTAGGCTTCTCTGGCTATGGCCAACAGTCGCTGTCTCAGTGCTGGGGCTGCCTCTTTGGCCTGACACATCCAGAAGGTCGGAGAAAGGGTATATCCCTCTTCCCCAGACCCTGGGCACTTGCTGAGACTGACTGGTCTCACAACACTGTTTACAGTAATTGAGAGCCTACTGGGGGTGAGGGGATTCCTGAAAGTTGGTGCAGGATGCAGAAGGTTTGAGATGTCCTTAGTCTAGTTATCCTGTTGATTAAAAAAGAAATGTTCTTATTTTGTAATTTAAAAACTGATACATAAAATAAGAAAAAATAGTATCATGAACCTCGTGTATATGTAGAGAAATTTTATATGTATTATTTTCCCCTCAAGAAGGTTTGATAATTGTAGTCTGTGGAACAAACTGACAATAGACAGCATGAAAAAGAACGTACAAATTTGCTTACATGCCTCAAAGCGCAGGAAGATGAGACTCTGGGGCAAGATTCTGACCCTTTAAAGACCTTAACAAAGGCAGAGGGGCTTGGCTTCTGGGGAAAGGAAGGTGGCACTGGCTATGGGAGGTTGGGGGAGGATGTGACAGTGAGCTGGGGTTGTCTTGTTATGCAGATGAAGTCTCCTGTAACAGCCACCTGTGTCGTCTCTGGGTGGGCCAGGTGTCAGAGCCCAGTCCCTCCTTCCCGTGGGAAGATTCTGCTAGGGGGTGGATAACAGATAGAAAAGACTCTCCCTACATGCACTGTTTACCTTCTAATATAGACAGATGTGCATTTCTTTCTATAAAAGGAGAGATTTTCAGAGCCATTCCTGCATCTGCAGAGGTCTGCAGTTTGTCTGAATAACCAACTTAAAATATGCTAAAGGCATCTAGTGGGGTGGGATGTTTTACTTTCCCATATACCCATCACCTAGATTCAACAATTATCATGTCAAACAAATTTTTTTTTTCAATACTGCTTTGTTTCCATTCCTGTGCTATATGTGACATAGGACAAAGGGGAATGCCACAAGCTTTCTTTTTCCAAAAGAAGAATATAGTCCAGTCTTCTCACTTCCTGACAGTGGAGTGGAAAGGAAAGAGTATCCATGCACCCAGGACCCTCAGGGTTTGGTGCACACTTGTTCATCAGGGTTCTGGGATCTTTCTGCATCTCTGTACCAGAGGCTGAGCACTTGAACTTTACTGTGGGTTTGCAGGGCCTAGTATTTAATAGATGTCCAATAAATGTATTGACGCCGGGTGTGGTGGCGCACACCTTTAATCCCAGCACTCGGGAGACTGAGGTAGGCCTTGTGAGTTCGAGGCCAGCTTGGGTTACAACGCGAGCAGGAGCACAAGGCTGGCCTGAGCTACACAGTGCGACCCTGCCTCAAAAAACCAGGGCCGGAGTTTGGCTCAGTGGCTTAAGCACCTGTCTGTCAGGCGTGAGATTGTGAGTTTCGATCCCTGGGGCCGCAAAAAATATATAAATAAATAAATAAATAAATATATTTACTTACGAGGCAAGTGATTCCCTGGGACAGTGGACTTCCATCTGGACAGGTGTCAGCAGTGTGAGCTTGGATCACTCACCACTCTGAGTGGGTGGGGAAAGGGCAGATGATGGTATACAGAGGCAAGTAAAGGGCATTATCCCCACCTGGAGTGGGAAAGATACTCACCAGTTCCCAGAGCAGAGCCGCTCTGTCTACCCCCTAGATTCGGATATCTGTCCGCAGGCCCTAGGGAAGATCCTCCAGGTCCCACACGCAATTACAAGTACTGCTTTATCCATTTTGGAGTTGGCCGGAGAGAGCCCTGGGGCATGGATCAGCTCCCTGCTTCTGGGGTGCCTTGAAGCTAGGATGCTCTCAGCTGCTCTGGAGCGGAGTTGGGTGGGGTAGGGGTGAGGCTGCCTAAAGTGCATAAAATGCAGATGTTGAAGAGACAGGAGTCACACTTCAACCTTTCCTCTTAGATCTGGCCTCTGGGTCTACTTACCTGGCAGGGTATGCTGGCCTCCTGACAGACCCAAGTGAAGTCTCCAGGCATCGACTTTTAGCAGCCAACCTGTTTCTTCCCCGCTGCCTGATTTGGTCTTTTTGAGTTTATACTCCCAGCCCAATCCTCCCCTCCTATGCATGCATGGTGTGTGTGTGTGTGTGTGTGTGTGTGTTTTCATTTTTATTCTTGGCAGAAGTTAAGACACAAAGTGGATTTGGAAGGAGATTAAGCCAGTCTGGGTATATGTTGGGCAGCAGGCAGCTTCATTTCTGGAGTGGAAGGAGCAAGGAGGGGGCAGGGCTGGGATTCTAGGGTTGGGTGGAGGATGTCTCCTGCCACTGTGGAGACCAGAAGGCTGAGTTGTTAACCATTTAGGTTATTAAACAGCCCATTCTAGGGGAACCAGCTGTTATTGAGTGGATGTGGGATCCCTAGATGGCCAACACCTGTTGCACTTAGTGGCCTGTGAGTGCCCCAGTATCACGCTGACTTTTTAAAGGGGATCATTGATGACTTTTCAGGCTGTGACATACAAGCCTTCAGTTTACATATGCTTGGGAAACAGTCCTCCCCTGCAAGGGGTTTCCCTGGTCTGGGGCCTCTGGAGGCCCCTGGAAGTAAGCAATTGGAACTCCAGCAGGCAGAGGTGCCTGAGGCTCAGAAACCTGTTTGAGCATCCCCTTCTCTAACTGTGAAGACTGTCCTGGTCACTAAAGCAGATGCTCTTTGCATCAATGGTCTCTTCTTGGGTCTTTGTTTCTTGGTGAAGAAAAGACAAGTAGGAATCTGAAAGTACAGAAAATTGCAATTCACAGACTATGCTTTCGTGTCATTCTAAAAATGTGCCACAGCCACATATGTGACAAAACCTAGATTGCTACATGTATTAGATCTCACTGGCTTTTGTTTGCATTCACTAATTAGCAGGAACTTGATAATTTAGCAGGAAAAAAGGTAGTCTTTAAATGTTAATATGTTCAATGTGATAATTTCATCGAACTGAGCACCGCATGGTATAGTTTATACAACGTACTAACCAACGTAAAGTTGTTAAAAGCAAAAAAAGCTCTAAATTTTGGCGACAAAAATATGAGGTGTATTTTCACTGTTTTGCAAAATTGTTGTCAGTTGTGTATGAAAACAGCAGGATTCTAGCACATGTTCATTAGAAGACAAAGGAGTTGATTGTGGGGATCACACACAGCAAACTCTTTAGATGATAATGGGACAAGGAACAACATCCTACAGTCCAGGGAATTATTAGGAAATGAGGCCCCCAGGTTTACGTGAAGATAAAATATCAGTGATGACATGTACTATTTCGGAATAGCTTTCCCCGCCTCAATCTGTCTTTTTAACTGTAAAAGTGATACTACATATCTACTTTAAATATTTCTCTTTTTAGTGCTAGGATAGAACCAGGGCCTCTTGCATGCATGGGCTCTCTTATTGAGCTGCACTCTCAGTCCTACTTTAAATATTTCTGAGGTATTTAATTTAAGAAGTGCAAGTCTCCTAATCTTCAGAGGAAGCCAATGTTGTTCACGTGTCTCCTGGCCTTTTTCTGTGACAATCCAAAAAACTATATACCATGTTTTAATATATAACCTTTAGATTTAGTTACAAAGACAGGATCATACTGTTTTGCAGGTTCTTTCAAGTCATTCTGTAGGCCAGCATTTCCAAAAGTGTATTTGTTGAAGTTCTTCTTACTGATGGTACTTTGAGAAGAAAAATGGTGCTCTCAAACAAGTCCAGCCTCGTGGTCAAGTATGTCAAAACTTGTGGTTACAGACCTCAGTGCATATTTGTCCCGGTCTTGGTGACTCATGCTATATAATAGCATGTTAAAGGTTCTGAAAAGGTCTGCAGTAAAGAAACCTGATTAGACTTTTGTAACATAGTATTGTCTCAAGTTATTTTAGGTGTAGCTCTGTAGCACATTTTCACATCTGGCAGGTTTGGGGAAGCGTTGTCTTAGGCATTCCTCATTAACCTCCCCTTCTCCACTATCCCCCACTGTCTATCCAGCCTGTAACCTCGTGAGACAGCCAGAAAAATATTTCATCTATTCGTGTAATAAACAAATACTCGCTGTGCTCCCAGTATGTACCGAGCAGTGCGGTTGGTGCTTAGGACACAATAATGAGCAAGACAGCCACCTTTCTGCCCTCACGGACTTCCCAAGCTTGCCTGAAGCAGAGCGATGGTGTCAGTCACACACCATGATGGATGGGTGTCTTGTCCTACACCTGAGAATGACAGAACCTCTGCAGAGATCTCTGCAGGTGATGCGGCCTGGGAGTAGGAGGCTAGAGTGACCTCCACCCGCTCTGCTGCTCCTTCCCTTCATCACGCCTCTCCAGTTTTCCACACTTTGCTTATGCTGTAAACAGCAGTGCCTGATCCAGCTGGCGAGACTCCATGTGTTTGTCTTCTCTGCATGTGCCAGCCCTGCACCGGGGCCACTGGGCTTCACAGTTGCGCGGGGGAGCAGGCAGGGGTTGGGCTGGGGGCTTCCAGCAGCGACCGATGGACTGACTGGAACATGTTTCAGATTTCCAGATTGGTATTTATTTAAGTTTTAGGTGGTTTAAAAGAGATCTGTAATTGAGAAAGGAAAGAATGGGAGTGGGGGTGAGGGACTGAGTGTGTATATGTCAGGGTCAGGGAGGTGGTGAAGAAGTGGTTTTGTATGAGGTCAGATGGGAAAGAAAGTAAACTGTCATGATTCTAAAGCATACTTACCAGCTTGAGCACTGTGTGTGTGTGTGTGTGTGTGTGTGTCCATATGTGTGTCTATTTTAGAAGTAGAGGAAATGCATGGCAGGTCAGGATGCTGGGGTGTCCAGTTCCTGAGGTATGGCTTTAAATACTAGACACAATTCTGCAGCAAGGATCAGACTGATGAGATATCCTCAAAAGTGACCCTAATTGGAGCTACATTTAGTAAGTCAGTATCATTTATTGAACATTTATTTGTGCTACTTATTATTCCAGCTGCTTTAGTAATATAATCTGTATTTCTTTCAGCATCTTTCTGCGAGACAGATTTTGTTGTCTTACACCAACCTGATTTCTCAGTGAGTTCAGGATAAGGAGCAGGGACCCTTTCTGTGGTGCCGTGCACATCTTACAGTGTGAGCCCCAGAGGAGGAGCCCGTCATCTCCCAGCTTAGTCCTGACTGTAAGCAGTTCAGCCCTTTTACCCTGAGTCTGCATGTTTCAGGTTTCTTGCAAATGTGTTCAAATTGGAGGATGTGTCAATAAGGAATTGGGGCTGGTTTTACTTTGCATTTGCTTGAATCAGCTCTAGAACCATATAGGTCTAGAAGCAGATTGATCCTGGTTCAGCCCAGGACATAGAACCTGAGATCTCCTTTAAGTCATGTGGAGGGTATAGATGTAGGTCTGATGCCCTCGGGTGCCTAGTCATCATGAGGAAGGGTCAAAAAAAAGAGGCCTGCAAATGACGGGTTCATTGGAGTTGGTGGTAATTATATTACCTATCTAACAGAGTAAATCAAACTCTCTTCAACCCCCACAGCTCCCTAAATTCCCAGTTTCTCCTACTAACAAAAGAGCTCGCTCCCTGTGTGTGTGTGCTTGGTTTCTCTCTCCTCTGCCAGAATCTTTCATATCTTTAGTCATTATTTGTTCACCTAGCAGGTGTTTGTGAACACCTAGAATTGTATTTATGCTGCAGACGCCCTCCCGAATAAAACCAGCATCATTCCTGAGCCTGTGAACTAGCAGATGGGCAGCATGAATAATTAATAGCGTGAAGGGTATTATGTAGATGAAAACCTGGGTGCCTTACCCCTGCCTGCCGGGTCACCTGACATAGAATGTGTGCTTAAGACATGTTTGTCAAATGGAAATCAGCTTCTTCCAGCATCTACTTTTACTTACATTCTCCACCTCCACCTCTCCATGTTTACCTAAGACAGTGGGTAAGACCTGTGTTCTGTCTGCCTTGTCCCCTGAATAAGAACCACAGTGGGCTCCCAGGACAAATCCCTAGTGGGGTAGGAAAAGGAGCATCACACCCACATAACATTTGCCCTGGGTATGAGCTCCACTTTTGCAAGGAAAGTGCCCGCTGGGAAATGGTCAGATCAAATTCTGTGGACCATGGTTAGGCCTGAGGAAGACCTCGGAGGCCGCAGGCTTCACGGCTTAGTTTGACACACCTACCGTGTGATGAAGAGAGAGTTTACAAGCAAATAACTCACAGTGGATTGTGAGAAGTGACAGTGTAAATGATAATACTGAGGCTGAAGAGATCCCATTGTTGGGCAGGGTACCATATTCCTGCAATCGCAGCTATATTCAGGAGGCTGAGACAGGAAAATCACAACTTTTGAGACCAACCTGTACAACTTAGTGAGATAGTGTCAAAAAAAAAAAAAAAAAAAGAATGTTTAAAAGGGTTTGGAATATAACTTAGTGTAGCGTGTCCTGGGATCAAAGCCTAGCACTGCACACATGCACACATGAGACAGTGACAGAGAGACAGAGTGGGGTGGGGAAGAGAGGGAGGAAGAGAGATCCTGTCACCAAGACTTCTGTTAGATATAAACCTTTTTACTGCCTTAACTGACAAACTTTGATAAATCCTCCAGGACTTCACGAGCAGTGAGCATGGATGACAGTGAAAAAGGATTCTTTTAGGCTTAGTGAAAGGCATATTAGAAAACTGATCTTTCATACTGGTCAGGGGCTGAGTATGTGTATATGAGTGTGCCTGCAAGTGGAGGAATATGTGTACACATGTCTTCTGTCTCTTCTCTGCGGTCATTGCTATGGATTCTGGTTCCTACACTTAGCATGAAATCCACAGTTTATCTTGAGACTCATCTGTTCCTGGGGCCATACCGAATTATAATTTTGGTTAAACAGAAGAGATGTTGTCCAAGCTGACTGTGGTCTAGGTCCTTAGCTTTTTTGAGCCCTGGAGACTTACTTTACTTTCTTTTGCTTCCTTCTCAACCTTTTATGCAGCACACGGCACCTCACTTCAGGTTTGCTGACCTGCACTGAATCTTGCCCAGTGCCCATCCCAGGAGCCTGTGTCTCTCTCTAGGGGTGACTCTGAGTTGCCAGCAGTGATCTGCCTGCTCTTCTCAGCCATGAATACCAAGCAAGATGTCCTTGTTTTTCTAACTCTGCTTTTGAGCCAAATATGTTACTCTTGTGGATGGCTTGGAGGAAACACTTTTCTGTGGTTCTGTGATGTTGCAGGCTGATGGTGGACATGCTCCTTGGCATATTTCCTGGGCTAATCCCTCTCTGTTTTCCTCAGGGCCCCACTTTCAGGTGGAATCAGTGTCCTGGCCCTCTTTTAGGCCTGTGCGAAACTATAAATTTGGATTCATACACTGACCACTGACTAGGTGGGACTGTTTGTCCGTCATCCTGAAAGATAGAACATTCAGCCTTTAAGAATTGCCTTAGTGTTGTCCTGGCACTAGTCTGTTTACTTGTTCTGTCTACCCAGGCTCTAAAGTAATTCCTTTTATGTTAGTTTGTCGACATAGAGCATCAAAAGCTTGAAAGTAGATGCTGTTTCTCTTCAGTCACTCTATTAGTATTTTAGTTCATTGTTTTAGTCACAGGCTATAATTAAAAGCAGGTAGGTAGGAAAAGAGCAAGTGGTTCCATTGTGACTGGGTGCACTCACGGAGCGAGGTGAGAGGTGAGCTCTTTTCTGAAACTGGGAGTGGGAGCTGGGGAACAGGTAGGGATATGTTTTCCTTTCTGTAAACACTTTTGCAGAACTTGTACTGTCTGATGGGAATATTTTTCTCCTTTCTCTCTGAACAAGTAGAGACACTATGGAGAAATTATCATCATTATTGTCATTATCATCATCAAGAGAGTGCAGAGAGGGCATAGTGGCAAGCGCAGAGGGGAGGAGGTTATTAGCATAAGTGATATTAAATGTTGACTAGTGCTGGGTGGAGATTAAGGCATTAGAAGCTAATTCTGGCCACCAACTTGGCAACACCATAGTGCTCTCTGTGGATTGTACCTTCCACAGAATGCGAGGCTCTGTAAATTATACAGAATCAATTGCTTTTTTTTTTTTTTTCCAGTGAAGACTATTTCTTGACCTCCAGATGCTTATATCTGGGGTAACAAAATGAGCATATTGTACCATTTGGACAGCCTGAGGAAAAGATCAGCGATGGTATCATGTATGTCTAGAGTTGCTAAAATGCAACGTGTGTTTTGGTATAAAAGGGCATTAATCTAAAAGCCCACCAGATGGCAACGCCACTGTACAAAATTAGACCAGTGAGCAACTTTCAGCAGAAAAGTTCATGACCTCCACTCTCCAAAATTACTGCGAGCTTGCTGTGTTCCAGGATGCTTTTATATATTATCTCATTAACTCTTTTTAGTAGCTCATCAAAGTACTCATTTTCATTCTCACAGAATAAACTGAGGCTCAAAGAGATTGCCTCACCCAAAGTCACCTTACATTGAGGTTAGGTGTAGCTCATACCTAAGCCCAAGGCCAAGAGTCTACAGTACCTGGTCCTGCTGAGTTCTAGCCTTGTTACTTAGTAGAGAAGCTTTGTTTGCAACACAATTTGAGATGGGCTTTGAAGTCCTTACATAACAAAGCACCAGAATGTTTTGACAATCTGTCAAAATCTAATCTGGACAGTAACTCTCCCTGGGTGGTGAAGGTGAAAAGTGGCTATGGATAGAAGCGCTGGCACTGGGCTCTGCACAGCCTAGGAGCTCAGTATATTTAACTGACTTTCCCACATCTCTACTCTCATTCCTCCTCCCCCACCACATGCTCTTTTCTTGAACTCCTCAGGCCTCAACCTGCTCTTCTCTTTTTGACTCAACAGTTTTCTTTTTTCCCCTTCTCTCATCCCTCTTTGCAGCTTCCTCCACCCAGTCTAAGGCTCAGGGCCAGGTGCTGGTTGCCTAGCCACTGTGATTCAACCCCCCTGCAGCTGCAGAAAGCCTAAAGCCTCAAGCTTAGTGCATATGTATTTTGTGAGAAGAGGTAAGAAGAAAATCAGTTCTTTGAAGAAAGCAAGCCACTGCAGCACCGGTGTGGGTGTGCATTTGTTCTTAAAGAGCTTGGAACCTCGTTAGCACTCAGCGCCCTCCAGCACTGATCAGGAACCCTTCAGTTTAAAAAAAATAAATAAAGGCCATGGCTATAGTCATTTCCTCCCAGAAAAACCTCTTGTTCTCCTACTGTGAACAGAGTGTGTTCCTCTCTCTGTGTCTCTCTGACATGTCCCTTCTCAATTTCAAATTTCTGGTTGGACCATACTCTTCCATTCAGCAAACACTGAATAAACCTTTTATTCAAGGTGGTAGGATCACCAAGATAATTTGACACATCTTGCCCTCAAGGAGTTCATAGTCTGGATCAGGTAGAAGAGATAGGAGGCATGTTAAAAATAAACACATAATCAAAATCTATAAATTATTGTGGAAATGCTGTATTAGGTGAACACAGTGCTGTCTATGAACCCTGGAATGGGGAACATTGGAAGGAGGCTTCATACAGCAGTAAGGCTTGAGGTACACTTTGAAAGATAGCTGGGAGCTTCTTCTGAATGGAGGAAGAAGAGGAAGGTGGTTCAGCTGGAAGGAACAGAGAGTCTGAGAATGCAGCTTGCTGGATTTAAAACATGTCGGGGGAGAACACAGGAAATGCCAAGTATAAAGAACCTGGAAGGCAGTGCATACATAAGTGTTTGCACTTTAATTATTCTCACCCAGGGAAGTATCAAAAGTCAGTGTGTTCGTTTATTTCCTTTTTAAAAAACTGAATTCTGAAAAGTTTTTAAAAAATTATTCATAAAGCTGAGGATGTAGATCATGGCTCAAGTGCCTGCCTGGTAAGTGTGAGGTCGTGAGTCCAATCTCTGGTACCAAAAAAAAAAAAAAAAAAAAAAAAAAACGAAAGAAAGAAAGAGAGGAAGAAAATTATTCATAATCAACTGCTTTTAAAATATTATTTATTTATCTATTTTGCACTACTGGGGAGCAAACCCAGGGTCTTTGCCGTAAGCTATAGCCCCAGCTCCCCTTTCTTCTTTTATTTTTTTGTTTTGACACATCATGTCACTAATGTGTTATGTTTCCTGGGCTGGTTTCAAACTCCGTGATCCTCTGGCTTCAGACTCCCAGGGTGCTGGGATTATATGTGCATACCACTACACTCGGCCTCAACCAGTTGTTGAAATACATCTTTCTAGATCTAATCCATGTGCACTTGTTTTTTACAAAATAAAATCTGTATTATTTTTCCCACATTTTAAACACTACTTTCATGTTGCTACTTGATCTTTATAATTGCTATTTTTAATGGCCGCATTATAGCTCATTGTCTTGGTTACTTTTCGCTTGTTGCCGAGACAAAATACCTGACGCCCAAAATTAGGGAAGGAAAGATTTATTCTTACAGTTTCTCGGGAGTTTCTGTCCATTAGTTGGCTCCAAGTCAGCATGGGATGGCGGGGCTACAGTTCATGGTGGTTGCAAGCCACAAGGCACACTGGTGAGAGAGAGGAGGCGGAAGCGGAAGTGAAAAAGAGGAAGACCCGCCTTCCCTTACACTGTATGTTGGCTCCACCCCTGGGTGGGCACAGCACTCACACTGCCAGACAACAAACGAATAACAAACCAATAACTCAGCCCCATCAAAAGTATGTGAGGGCTTGGGGGGACATAGCATACCCCATACACTCATCAATTATTATACCTTAGTTTGTGTAAAGCATTGTGGTCCAGTGAAAAGAACAGGCAGACTTGGATCAAGTCTTCTGAGATTTACCCTCCCTGTGGTCCTGGATAAAATTTTTATTTTATTTATTTATTTATTTGGAACAGGGAATTGAACTCTTGCACTTACCAGGCAATCACTTGAGCCACTGAGCTAAATCCCCAATCCCTGGATGAGATCTTTAATCAACCTGACCTTCAGTTTCCTCATCTATAAAGTGGGTTGTTTGTATGACTATTATGAGAATATCAGGCTAAATGAATTATAATTATGATCCATAGGAGGCACTTACTCAGTGACTAACAGTTGCCCATTTATCAACTTTTACTGCTTGGTTGAACTTGACATTCTAGAAAGAAGGCAGATGGCAGTGCAGGGGCTGATTAAATAGGGAAAAGAGAGAGCCAAGGAGCCAGATTGAGGGCTTTTGGCCTGTGCTGTCCAGCCCAGTAGCTGGGTAGCCCATGAGGCTGTTGAGCACCTAAAATACATCTAATCTGCATGGAATTCAATGCAGTAAATATAAAATGCACACTGGATTTTGAAGAAGGTATGCAACAAAATGTAAAATATTTCATTAATAGATTATATCCTATTTATTGAAATGATAATACTTTGGATATAATGTAGTCAAAGAGATTTTAAGAATTATTTTCATCTGTATTTTTATGGTGGCTAGAGGGAAAATTTTAAATTACATCTATACCCAGGGTTACATTTCTGTTGGACCACGCTGGTCATACCCAAGTTAGAGTCCAGACAACTGAGAACTAGGGAGAGGCAAGAAGCAAGAGGCCTCTGAGGATGGGCGGCTGAGCAAGTGGTGAATCTCTTCGTGACTTTGAGGAAGTCAGGGAAAGGAGATGATTTTGAATATCTGTGTATAAGCAGGTTTATAATGGTTGTCCTCTGAATTGTGACTTAAAAGGCAAAGATTTAGTCTAGAGTTTCTACCCCTGTTTTCCTTATGAGTTGGCCATTCACACTCTCACTGTGTCAAGTCCATCTTTTCTTCCTGTAGACTTGTTAGGAACATTTCTGTCACTTCCTGCCATGATCATGGCCCACATGACTGGCCTGCACTTGTTACCAGGTTCAGAACACACTAGGTGGTCAGGGATTTATGGAGTGGAAGATTACTGACCACTGAGCTCATCACAAGGAAGGCTGGAAAGAACTTGGCAGCTCCAGGCCTGGGTCTACATGGAACTCCCACCCACCCCCCATCCCACCCCCTCCCCCTACCTTGTGGAGCTGTCCTGTGGTGGTGCAGGCAGTGTGCTGGGTTAGAATAACCTGCAGTAGGACTACAGAGCAGAAGAATTTAGGAAGGAAGGAAGGAAGCCTTTACCTTTGGGGAGGTAAGTACTCTCGTCCTGTAAAACCCTGCTCAGTTATGTCTTTACCTCCTTTGACTTCTCTAAGATTTCAGGAGTATTCAGAGGAGTGAGGAACTGGGACCTGATAGTGGTTCAGATAAGCAAATACACTTTTAGGTTTTAGAACCTAAAAATGAATTGAAACTGTATGTGGGCCTTGAAATATCCAGTATACCCTTCCCTGCAGAATTGTTGGGTTATCGGGCCCTCTTGGGCTATGCTAGGAAACCACTGATTTGTGATAATGTGGTAGTAGGTAAGAGCAGGGAATACAGAGTATATCCAGTTTGGAAGGCAAACAAAACAAAACAACAGAACAGAAACAGGAAAACAACCATCAACCAACACCAGCGTCAACAGTGGTCTGCCTTTAGCAGTTTGGTCTGACTTAGATTATCTGACTTTGTTCCTGGAGGAGGGGAGACACCACTGTGGTAGGGGTATTGCTGCATCTATGGTAAGAGCATTTTCCTTCTTCTAAAGCCATATGTACCCATCCCAACTCTGATTGTGGTTGCCAGGTGGTTTTAAGACCTTTGTCAGCAGTAGCAAAACTCAGGCCTATGTCAGAAACCGTTTATTGAACTCTTCCTGTGTACCAGAATCTGTAGGATTAAAGTTTCAACTACTATACATGAGAGATTAAGAAATTTTATACAGTTTTTCTGTGCTTAATTTTGTATGTGGCCTTAAATTTGTATTTTTTTCAGTCATAGAACAAGTAGCGTTATGTTTTACAACTTATGAAACTATCTGAGAAATTCTATCATATCTTGGTTATGAATTTTATTTTTCCTCCAAAGTTGGAAGAAATGTGCTCTGTTCTCTTCCTGCATTCTTTGTCCTTGCTTCCCTTTGGGGTCTGCCACCACTGTCACTTCCTCCTGATTCTTTTGGAAGGGGTTTCATCTCATTCCCACAACCATGACTTCTCAGTGCAACTGTGGAGAGCTGGGAAGTGGCCACAGGTCCTGCTCCCCAGGGACAGGTGTCACGTGCTTTAATGATTTTACATTGGTTAGGAATGAGATAGGGTTGTGATGGGGTTTGGGGAGGGAGTGACAGAAATATGTAGGCATAGGTGGCTGAATAAATGGCATGGTTTCTGCCTCGGTATCTCTGACAGCCCTGCAGGGTGAGCGCTTGTCTTAAGAGCTTACGTAACACCTCACCCTCATCTTACACACGGGCTGCGCGTGTTTGCACACACAACCCCACGTGTTCCATGATTGCCCCCTTGCTGCCCCCCACCAGGGCCTCCTGGAGCTCCCTGTGCCGGCTCCAGCACACCCCCACAGCACCCCCCCTGCTCTCCTCACTCCTCACCCCGCCGGCGAGCCTTTGCGGCAGCCCAGGCCGCTCCAGATTACAGCTCTGTGGGGACCAAGCCCTTTTGAAAGGAAGGAAGAAAGAAAGAGGCAGGAAAAACAGAAAGAAAGTGGGAAACAGAAGAATGAAACAGGACCGAAGGGGCAGTGGCGCTTTGAGCTATCTCACTGCATCACAATGAATATGGACTCTATTAAGCCCCGTTCTGCCTGTTAGTGTCTCCCGGGGCAACACAGCCCCCATATGGCAAGCATGCAGCAGATTAGGCTAGGCCCCTGGGCCGCATTGAAGACCAGGGCCTTGACTGGCAGTTGAGCCCCCTCCCCAACTCCCCCTCTCCCCACACTTGACACTGCCTGTGTTTATCTAAAGCAGAGGGTGGGGGGGCATTTGGAAGGTTTTTGTCCCAGTTGGGAGAGAAGGGAGAGGAGGCTGGAGGCGGGCGGGGTGAGGGAGATTGAGGGAGGAGGAGGGCCGAGGTGCAGAAAGGGGAAAGGCAGGAGGGAGGCTTCATAAATATTCAGGAGGAGCACTGAATGGAGAGAGAGAAATAAAGCAGATGGAATTCGTGTTAAAGAACAGCACAATCACCCTGTTTTGAGCCCTCCAAAAACAAAACCAGAAAAAGAAAGAAAGAAAGAAAGAAAGAAGGAGGGAAGAACAGCCTTCTAGGAGTGTAGAAGCTGCGTTTATCCAATTAGCAGGGTTGTCAAATTGAATTTATATGGGTGTATTGAGAAAGGAGTATAAGAGGGAAAAAGGAGGTTTTTCTTTTTCTCTCTTTTTTTCCAGTCCATCCCCAGCTCTCCATGGGCTTATATTTTTAAAAATCTCCATGAAGAAATGCGACCATTTTCAGGAAGGGGTATGTATGACAAATCAATGAGACTTTCCAGTAACTTTTTTCTCCAGTGCTAGAAGCCGGAGAGGTTTCAATGCATTTTACCAAAACTTCAGTGAGCAAATCAACACACAAGACCTCTTCTTCTTCTCTCACAGGCTGAAGTGATTCTTGCCCAGAGCCTATCTAGGCTCCTTTCTATTTTCCTTACTTTGATAGTGAGAGTATCCCATCTGCCTGAGTAGAAGTAAATTCTGTTTATTAGCAGCTTGTTATAAATTGTGAATTCAGTAAAAAGAATCCAGGTTTGCTGATCTCCCCAGAATTTCACTTTGATTATATAGTCCCTTGCTCAAAAACCATCAGTAGCTCCACTAAGTCTATGGTGTTCATTTCAAACTCTTCCTGGTCTCCTACAGTGGGACCCAATCTCAGTGTCTTTACCTGTCTCTTTTCATTCGTCTACAGTAGTCTCCAAAGTAAGACTCAAGCTACTAAGGAGAAATATAAGCAGTTTCACTGGGGTACTGCAAGAAAAAATCAGAGATTCCCTTAATGTTTATTTCTATCTAAAAAAGGATTAGACGGGAAATCCAGCTTTGCTAACATTTAATAGAGGGACTGACATTGGTACGTTTAGCCCGTGTGTCAGGCTGTCCTGTGTCACAGCCCCTCCCCTGTGCACGGGCTTGACAGTGGAGACCTTACCCGTTCATTCACTCACTCCCCAGTTTTTCTGTTCTCTGTTAAGTGGATTTGCAGATTATATAATTTAACTTTAACTAAATTAACTCTCACAAAAGGACAAGTGGCTTAAAGAGATTGCCACAAAGAAACTGGGTTGAAGAGAATGCTGATAATCCAAACACATGCAAACAGGAAGAAAACAGCGGAGCTGGCCCTTTTCAGGCCACATTAGGAAGTAACAACACTGATAATGGAATTGGATCTGGTGAGAAGGCAGCAAAACCATTAACATTCAAGCAGACTATTCGAAAGAGATTACATCTATACCATTAGGAATGATCCTATTTCTAAATAGGCATTCTGTCATAAGGTATTAGCTAGTGATACTACAAAACAATCATGATAAAAGAGTCATTAAAATATACTTTCACTTTTACCTACTCTTTTAAAAAATTTAGTTCTGCAGTACATGTGTTTAATTTATAAACAAGTAAATATGCATGTTTAAGGGGTGATTATCCAGAAAATTTTACTCAACAGGCAGTAATATCTGAAATATTTAAACCCGTCGTTTCAAATCAGCTTTCTGCAGCGAACCAGTGCTTGCTGCACCATCCTACACACACATGACCTATTTTCCCTCTTGGTCAGTGTCACCTTCCCACAGTGCCTCATTCATCTTACATGTGTAAACCCTAGAAGGCCCAGCTTCAAACTCTACATCCAGAATAACTTTCCTAAAAATGCTGTCATTTGCCACATCCCATTTGTAACTGAACTAGTTATCAGTGAAGATAGAGCATTGGTGAAGAATGCTAAAGTTGTTACATGAGAGTAATCCCAAAACTCCAGTTGTTTGGGGGCAACAAAGATTTGGGTTTTTTCTCATGTCCTTTCTTGAACAGTTTTCTTCCATCTTGTAGCTATGCCTTCTAAAACATGTGACATGTGGTCACCAAATTGAGAAAGGGAAAGATGGAAACAACCCTCCATCTCCTAACTACCCTGAGCCGGCAGTGACACACAACATTCTCACTTACCTTCTGTTGGCCCACACTAGTAATGTGACCCAATACAAATTGCAAAAGAGGCAGGGAAGTGAAGAACTTATGTTTATTTGCTGGGTACCAGGCAATCTATGCACCAAATTTGACTTTAAGCTCCTAAAGACCAAATCCATCTTCTGGTACTCATAGTACCCTTGCCTGCTGTCTTACATATGATCAATCATGGCAGTGTTTTTTTCCTTCCCAATACTATTATAATAATTTTTAAAAATCACAGTATTTTTTCTTGTTAATACCAATAATAAAGTCAAAGTACATACAGAATAAAAGGTTTATACACAAAATTTGATTAAGAACTAAAAAAGAAACATTTAGAGGCTGGCTGCAGCGTGGCTCATATTTAAGAACATCACACTATTGTCATTACCCTCTATTTGACATCAGAGTGATCGGGGCAGGTGTTCTAGATCTTACCCTAGAACTCTGCTACCCAGTGTGATAGCCACTAGCCCCACTGGCCATTTAAAATTTAGTTCCTTAGTTACTTTTCAAGTATTTAATAGTCAGAAATGAGTAGTAGCTACCTGGCATTTGGATAGTGCAAGTATAGAACATTTCCACCACTGCAGAAAATTCTGTTGAAGGGATTTGTGCAGTGAAGAGTAGGAGATTGTTCTAGATTGGGATGTAAATAATTAAAGAATGATAGTGATCACACAGAAAGCTGCTGTTACAAGTAATAATGAAGCAAATTCAGAAACATTTTAAGTAGGAGATTGTTCTAGATTGGGATATAAACAATTAAAGAATGATAGTGATCACATAGAAAGTTGCTGTTACAAGTAATAATGAAGTAAATTCAGAAACATTTTAAAATTAATGGTAAAGCCAGTTCTAAGGCAGTTGGTTAGTGTGGCCCCAGAAATAATTTTCTAGGGACCGTGCTGGGTTTGTGAAAGAGCACATTCTGGGAGTAAGAAGCCTGACTTGTAGCCTGAAACTTCCTTTCATAATTAGCGGAGAGAACTTCCCCAAATGGTGTTTTACAATAATAGCTATTCTAAGCTATTACTGTATTTTTAGGTCCTTCCAGTTTTAAAATGTTTCCTTTTAGGAGCCAAACACCTTCACTGGAAGGCAGATAGCCTCTTTAACAAATGATGCTGGAAAAACTGGCTTCCCACTTGCGAAAGATTAAATTTAGACCTGTATCTCTCACCATGCACTGAACTAAAATTGAAATGAAGCAAAGATCTGAATATTAAAAGAGAAACACTAAATTTGCTAGAAAAGAGAATATGTAGAACTCTTGACATTTTGTTGGCAAAGACTTTATGAACAAAACCCTGATGGCACAGGAAGTATCACAAAAAATCAACAATTAAGATCTCATCTTACTAACTTTGGGCATAAGACTAATTTTGTCATTAAGGTGCAGAAACATGGGTCTGTCGGGCCCACGTTTGTTCTTTAGAATATTTCTATTGATAAATTATTACTTTTAATTTTATGAATTTCATTGTGTTAAACAATGAGTACTTAATAGGAAAAAAGATCACAAAAATCAAGTACTGAATTTTTAAGTTATTGAGTGTTTATAAAAAACCATCAAAATTTTCAACGTCAACTGTTTTTTTGTATACTAAGTGTAAAAAAGAACAACATAAATAAATTCTTATGTGAACTACCATGAAAATACCAGTAGCACTTTACTAAAAAACTTTACTTCAGTTATCACACCTAAGGCGTCACACACATGACAACAGCATGTTCCATACACAAGTATCACTTACACTGACAGCACGTGTTTTGTTTTCCTGGTTTTTTTGTAGGACATACTTGACATCTCACTGATCTTGCTGTTTTGCCAGGAGGTTCTTACTGGATTATATAGTGTGAAGTTAACACGAACATAAAATATCAATAAAATAAAGTACTAAATTTTTCATATGTATTATGCATTCAGAGTAAACATCAACATTTTCACATTAGCTGTATACTTACTTATAAAACCTAAAAGGTAACATCAAAAATAAAAACCTGTGTGAACTACAATGTAAACACAAACAAAAGTCTAACACAGAAATAAGCTTTACTTCAACTGTCATACCCAAGGTAGTTTTCACACATGACAGCTGCATATTCTGCACACATATCTTGCTTACACTGACAGCACGTGTGCCTAGCTTTCCTCTCCTATGTGGCAGTCATGTCTCCTCTCTTCTCTTCCTGTTGTGTTAGGAAGACAAAACATATTGTGCAATATTATAATCCCAAATATTGAGTACAGTAATCCAAGTACTGTAATCCTGTCTCAAGTCTTCCACGCAATCCATGAAGTTATAATTCCACTGAGACGTTATTGGAACCCCAGCAAGTTACTTCCAATCTACCACCTCCAATGTAACCCACGCGAGAGTAAAGACACTGAGATATATTCAAAGTTAAGGGCAGCCAAGGGGGCCTGACTCCAATCCTTGTGAGGATGTGTGGACAAAGGCCTTGATCCTAGGCCTCTCCCAGAATTTATTATCTTGTGAAGAAGGGGGTGGCTCAAGGATAAGTGACAGTGAGGATGTCTGGAACTACATGAGTCACTTGAGTTGGCTAGCCAGGTAGTGAAAAAGGTATCTGCAGAATGCAGAGATAAAGATATGCAGAGGGATCAATTTGCATAGCCCAATCAAGGTAGCAACTGAGTTGTTTTAGAAGGCTGCTGCTTCAGTTTCTGATATGTAAACTTTATGCCCTGGGGACTCACATCCTTTTTCTTGAGGCTCATACTCAGTCCACATTCCTGGAGCTCAGTGGCTCTGCCATCCCGCTGTGCTTTATGTATTTTACAGAGATCATTATGCGAGGAAACAGGACACTGTCTGATGGCTTTTGAGATTACATACCAGTATCTGTTTCTGATATGTTAACTTTTATGCCCTGGGGACTGATAGCCTTTCTCAAGGCTCATACCCAGTCAACATTCCTGGAGCTCACTGGCTCTACCATCCCGCTGTGCCTATATATTTTACAGAGATCACTATGTGAGGAAATAAGACACTGTCTAATGGCTTTAGAGATTACATACCGCTACCTCCAGCTAGCCTTATTTGCAATGCTTAGAGCCAATTGAAGAGAGAAGGAAATACCATAGTCAGCTCTATATATCAATACGGAAATAAGTCTCGATATAATCAAAGTTGCAGCAATTGTTCTGCACTCAAGGGGAGCCATTCAAATTTGTCTCCCACAGTACAACATATATGTAGCAGGGAAATAAGATGTCAGTAAAATATAATATCAAATATGTAATGAGTGCTTAGACTAGATGTTAACATTTTCACATCATCTGTCTACTTACTTACAAAACTTAAAAGATAGCATCAAAATGAAAAGCTATGTGAACTGCAGTGTAAACACAAACAAAAGTCTAACACAGGGATAAGCTTTTCTTTAACTGTCACACCCAAGCCAGTCTTCATAAATGACAACTGCATAGTCCATGTACAAGTACCACTTACACTAATAACAGGTGTGCTTTGTTTTCCTGTACTTTCTTGTAGGGCACAGTTGGCATCTTTTTTGTTTTCCTGTTGTCATATAGGTTTTTGTGATGCTGTGCCTGCCTGTTCACTTGTCAGCTCACCAGTTCATTCTATAATTTTTTGTGTGTGTAGTTAGTTCCCTGGGCAGAAACATTTTGCTATTCCTCTGCTGTAAATGATGACTTATGAGCTCCAGTCCCAATCCTCTAAGAAAATTTCTCCATGATATTTTGCACTAATTATGTTCTTTGTAAACTATTAAGCTACTGATGCAACATGTATCGGATTAAGTAAAACACAACCATTGACCAATGCATATTTCAAGTGACATCATAGTTATTTCATAACTCATCAAAAATATCTTCATCTTTGCTTTTGCCATAGAAATTTTCCATCTCAGGCTTCTGATTTGTTGAGGTTTCCCTATCAATATTTCCATCATGGTGAAATGTTGGTATCAGCAGTACCAGTTTGTTTTCCTTTGCCATATATGAGGCTAGTTATATCTTTCAGAAATTTGAAGATTGTACTGTACAGTTCTGTATTTGGAAATTGCAACATTTCATTTGGAATTTCTGCTTTGTTCCTGCATATGGTTCCTGCACTGGTCAACTTGTGCTCTGTTAGTAAATGTAACATCAATTGGTAATTGATAAACCAGTTGTTGAATGTCACATTCTAATTAGTTTGAGAGATGGGAGCAACAAGTCTGCTCATATCATTCAGTTTATTACTATACCAATAAGGACCTGATGGCTGAGTTCCAGGATAAATGTCTAAATTGAAAGCATAATAAATCTTTACATCTACAAGAGCATAAATTTTTATGCCATATTTTGACCTATCGCTTTTAAGTAAGTCTTTTACATTCCTGTGATCACCATGAGAAATCCATGCTAAGCAGAGCAGACCTGTGAAATGCTTTCTGTGCAGCTAGTTAGATGTCATACTAAATACAATTTTTAATATGACTATTAGTACATATAGAACTTTTCACTTGCATTTCAGCCTTTGTGTATTTCTCAGCGTCTTGTAGCATTTCATCTGTTACCATTCGAAACACTGAATGGCAGTGCCAGAATTCTGTCCAATACCTTTTACCCCTGCCAAAACCCTCACTGTATTTTCAGACACAGTTCTAACACTGGATCGTTCCATTTCGTTGCTTGGCCATTTTGCAATAGTTTGACTAGTAAATATGTACTCATATTTCTGTTTTCTTTATTATCTGAATCAAGGAAATCTTCATTCCCTGTGTCTGTATCAGTCAATTCTTGCTTCCTTTTAGTGTCACAGGAACTTTGGCACAAATGGCCAGTGTCAAAGTTGTCATCATCATCAGCATCATCATACACCCACACCACTCTTTTGTTATGAAAGCATGTATTTTACCATAATGGATCATCTTCATCATCCATACATGAGTAATCTGATGATTCACTTTTGACATCTTCCAAAACTTGCAAATATGGTTTTTCTTGTGCCATTGTACTGAATTGAACTACTTCTACCAAAAAAATTAAAAGAAAACTTTTTTTTTTGACAAATCCCGGAGTGGTATGGTTCTATTGGACTCTCTGTGATGTCTGAGTAAACATGCAAAAAAACAGTTACATGGAACGTAAGGTAGGAAAAAATCCCATTTTGCCACTTTTACACATTTACACACACCTTGCTATTCACTATACCAAGTGGGTAACCACATAGATTGCTTCTTGTATCCCTCAGGGAAAGATACTGAGATGTACAGCTGGCTACTATTATGTGAAAGTACAAATTTACAGTGGAAAAGTAAGGGATAGGTCTGCTAGACCTAATTTTTTGTCCGTAGGGTTGCACAGAAACCACCAACAGAGTGAAGAGACAACCTACAGTGTGGGAAAAAAATTTTTTTTGCTGTTCCTCAGACAAAGGACTAATATTAGAATATATAAAGAACTCAAAAAAATCAGATCCCCCAAATGTAAAGACTCAATCCAAAAATGGGCATTTGAAATGAATAGATACTTCTCAGATGAAGAAGTAGAAACAGCAAATAAATATACAAAAAAAAGTTCAACATTACTGGTCATTCAAGAGATTCAAATTAAAACAATGCTGAGATATCCCATCTTACTCTAGAAAGAATGGCTATTATCAAGAAATCAACCAATAACAAATGCCAGCAGGGATATAAGGGAAAAAAGATCCCTTTTCCACTGTTGAGGAGAGTGTACACTGGGGCAACACTGTGGAAATCAGTGTGGACATTCCTCAAAAAACTAACACTAGAGGTTCCACTTGACCTAGCTATTCCCCTTCTTAGTATCTTTCTGAAAGAACTGAAAAAAATCATACCACAGCAATATGTGCACACCCATGTTTATAGAGGCACAATTTGTAATAGTTAAATCTTAGCACAGCCCAAATGTCCATCAACCAATGAATGGATAAAGAAAATACATTTTTTATACACTGGAATACTACTCAGCCATAAAGAAAGGTAAGCTCAAGACATTTCTGGGTAAATGAATGCACCTTGAGACCATACTCTTTAAGTGAAATAAGTCAGACACAGATATTCAAATACTGCATTGTTTCTCTGGTGTGAGAAACTGATAATATAAATAAAGACCAAAATGTGTAATAGATATTGGAAGATGGGAAGAAAATGTTCAAATGAGAAAGGGAAAAGGGGAGGGAGAAGGGGGAAAAAGAGAATAGAAAAAAAAAGAAAAACATAACTTTTATAAATTAGGAGGGGAGGGGAATGGGTAAAACATAAGCAAGCTCTATCATGTATAGGCACAAATTCCCTCTGATGAATGTTATCATGGTATATATCTAAAAAAAGGTGTGGGGGGGTCCAAAACAAAGTTTCCTTCTAATTAGGTCGGGGGATAAAGTACAGCTTTTTAAGTAAAAATGAACTTTTTTAGTGTCTATTTTTATTTTTATTTTTGGTACCAGGGATCGAACTCACAACCTCGCGCCTGTCAGGCAGGCGCTTAGGCTGCTGAGCTAAATCCCTGGCCCTATTTTTGAGACAGGGTCTCACTGTGCAGTTCAGGCTGGCCTTGAACTCACTTTGTAGCCCAGGCTGGTCTCAAATTCACAACGATCCTCCTGCCTCAGCCTCCCAGGTGCTGGGATTAAAGGCGTGCGCCACCACGCCTGGCTTTACTGTCTATTTTAAAAGGCGTACAGCATAATGTTTTGATAGCCTTTCTTAAATCCCTCTCACAAGTCTGTTGAAACTCACATACGCAGTCATCTGAGCATTCAGTTCTCTTCCTTCTCCAGCGTCTCTCTCCAGCTCACCATTCTGTGCAGAAGTTCTACCCTTTCTCTTTAAGAGTGGGAGCTGCCGACCCTTACACCCAGCCAGTTGGCATCTTCCTCATAAAAAAATAATAAACTGATTTGAAGATAACAATACGCAATGTATTTACCACTGTTACCCCCAATTGTTGTGTTTTGAAATTTCATTTTATTTTTTTCTCTTTAAAATAAAATAAAATAAAATAAAATAATTTTTCAAATGTACCTTGGGGCAGATACATTTTCTTTAATCAGATGTCATTCTTACTGTTAAAAAATGTTTTTAAGAAAGTCTCTCTTAACGCTGTCTGCTAGAGCATACTCTCCTCTTCAGCTCCCTCTGTTACTGGTTTCAAGACACTGGCAATTCGGGTTCCACAGGCTTCAACTGCTGAGGCAGCCGCAGTGGCGCTGGTGTCCAGGGAGTGAGACAGTGGCCTTGTGTGGTGCTGTCTCACTCTCGGTCCATGTAGCCAGCCAGCCCTCTGGGGAGAAGGGGAAGCTGGCCTCTTCCTGATGATTGACTTTCAGTTGTTTGTAATTTTCTCAAAAAAGAAAAAATAAATATTCGAAGGCTACAATTTTTCATGCTTGGTCTCAGCCTCAGAAGTGTGTTTTGTTGTTGTTGTTTTTGGAAGGTTCTACAAGTGGCTGTTGGGAGGCGATTATTTCAGTGGGGACTATGTATGTCAACAGTGAAACTTCACAGATATATTTTCTTTTCTTTTTTTGTGTCCAAATTATCCTTAAAAATGGCAAGTATCTAGATCTCAGTGAAGAATTCATGGCAAAAATTCATTTTCCTTTCTCTCTGCTTTTGATTTTTTTTCTTGATTTCTCTCATTTTTCTGAGAAAATTCATAAAAAAAAAAAAAATAAGGTCAGGATCCAGACATACTTCACCTTGCCAAGAAAAATAACAGGCCTTACTGTTGCCTTTACTGAACTTTGAAATTGTGCCTTGCTTATCTTACAGTGAGACAAAGTTACACTGCAATTATATTCTCCAACTTGAGCCTTACTTCCTTTAAAAAAAAAAAGTTTAAAATTCTCATATACCCACATTTTTAGAATTGTCATCTTCATAGACTAGATTTGCTATGTAACTTCGTCCAAGAAATAACTCAGTTTCCCTAGCTGATAAATAAGATATATTGTACCTTTACTGACCACACACAACACCCCCCCACACACACACACACTTTTTTTTTTTTTTCAGTTCTGTTTTTACATGAGTGAGACCCAATGTCCTGCTTTGGAGCTATTAAAATGGTACCTGCATACAACACTGCTGTGGGAATGAATAAGTTCTTTTTCCTCCTCTGGCTACCTGCTTCTTCTCACCCCCACTACCATGCATTCTTGTCTCCCTGTTGCTTTTAAAAGTAGGATGGTGACTGGAGCTTAGTGGGGTCTGTTTCCATTTTGAACCTTATAAATTACTGAGGGTGTAGAAGTAACAGGAATTGTTTGGCTTGCTCTCATTAAGCAGGAGGGGGTCTGGGCTGAATTTCCTCAGTAAAACTTTTGTCGGTTTTACAACCCCAACACCTCTGTAGCCAGCCTGTGCTTACTTAAGAAATGGCCCTCTGTACCTCGTTGTCCGCTTGTTCTTTGCTTGCCCTTTATTCATTCGCAGGCATTTTCTGTCTCCCCTTTCTGTCTTCCTCCACTCCCTGCCTTCCTCTGCCCTCCCCTCCCTCAGCGCAGGGAGGAAACCGTTGATCTCAGTCTCTTTATGGAGCTGGGGAGACCAGGCTGTGTCATGAGCAAGTTAGTTTCCTAAAACCCCATAACTGGGAGCTCATGTAGTCCACATTAATACATTATCTCATTGGGGAAAAGCAGAGAATTAAAACAAGGACCTGGAAAATTGAGAGGACGCCCCAAATTTGCTGTTCGGTATCAACTTTGCCTATAGAAACCCTATTCTAGCTCACTCTATTCTGTTAAACACCTACTATGTCCAGAGTCCCAGTATTTAAAATGTGACATGTCTGCTAGGTGGCTGAAAGCACAGAGCTTTAGAAGCAGCCTAACATGGGTTGCCATCTAGGTCTACAATTAAGTGGCCTCGGGTAAGTTACTTAACGCCTGGAAGTCAGTTTCTTCATCTGAAGATGGGGGTAGTGGTCCCCATGTTGCAGAACTGACGTGAAGACAAGTGGAGGCACCTGATGTAAGAGCTTAGTGGGTCCCTGGAGCAGCAGCAGGCACGGTCACCTCTGCCGCTGCCCCTGCCCTTCCCAGCCAGACTCACATTCTTTGTGGCTCTTGTGAATTTCACTTTGCTAGTAAGTAGAAAAGTGGCCCTTTCATTTACTGGATAGTCTGAAAAAGAGCAGTCAGCCTCTTGAGAATGCTTGCTGGGCAGAGCACATGTGGCCCATCACTCCCTCAGCAGCCAGGCCAAAGCCGAAGGCCTTGGAGAAGTGAACCGTCGAGGCAAATCCCAAGCACCTCCAGTCGCAGAGCAGGAGCCTCAAGCCCCATCCTTGAGTCTCCTGTACGAGGAGAATCTGACATTGAAAGGCTCGGGACCCTCACAGCACTGCAGGAGCCCAGAACACTGACTGGCCAGCTCAGGGGAAAGCTTAACACTTCTCTGTTTTTCAGTGGTGACTGTAAATCTTCAAAAGAACCTATGCTTAGGTAAATTGGTCTTAAAAAATTAACATTTTGTTTGTATGTCACCTTCCTAGAAACACACTGTTAATATTGTCACATGCTTATACGTTCCATCATTGGAGTGTTGCTTTAAATACTATCAGAATTCATTCAGATGCCTCCTGTCTCATAAGGAAGGATCCACTTTTTGTAGAAATGGCAACCTCCAGAATTCCAGCATTAGGGTTACAGAGAAGTGGAATGCATCAAGTTAGACTGAAATAAGGCTCTGTATCCCGAGAAGGTGAGGAGCATTGGATCATGATGGGTGACTTCTGTCTGTGTTTGTGCTTGGGGCAGCAGGCTACAGGCAAGCCGCAGAGCCAAGGAGGGCAGGTTGATTCCAGGAATAGAAGAGAGTTTTCAGGATTAGAGGAGTAGAAGGAAGATCAAAGCAGATCTTTCGTGAGGCATTAAGACTTTATGACTCACTAATGAGGAATATCTTCATTAAGTGGTATTTAATATGCATGCACCTGAGACGGTGCTATATACTCCAGTGGTCTACACTAGCACACGACTTGCCACATGGTGGCTGTGGATATCAGGCCTCTGGCAAAGCAAATGGAAGAATAATTTTGTCTGTTCCAGCATCGGCGCTAGATACTCACTGCCTATGCTCTGTGCATGGCTACACCCTCGCCCTCTCCACATCCTGGACAACCCTACCCGTGTCCTTGCTGCTATTGGTCCCCTAGCAGGGCTGTAGCATCCTTATCATAACACAACCACCTTCTCGCTCAGGAGGCCCCTGATGGGGAGGGGATTCTTCTAGCTGAGAAATGTCGTGAAGGTGTCCTTTGGTCTTCCAGTAGCCAGGTCTCCACTCCTAATGTTGCCAGCAGGTGGGGTGAGGGATGAAGCTGGGGCCGTTGGCTGCCAGGGGGCATCCAGGCATCCTCACCATGGCCATCCTATTTTTTCTGTCTCACAGCAGTGTTACAGGAGACTGTGGCATCGTTGTGAGTGACCCCGCTGGCTTATGGGAGTGGGCTTAGGACCCTCTGTGACACTGCACTTCGTGGGACGATGAGAATGCTGAGAGCAAAGAGACCTGAAGTCCCGATCCCCTGGCTCCTCCTGGTCACAGCAGGCTGCCTGGCCGACCTGAGTGAGTGCTCCCTCCCTCCTCGGTGCCCCCACCCCCAAAGATCTCTGCCTTCACATCAGGTGGAAGTGAGCAGCAACTTGGAATAAACCCTTTAGAAAGAGCGTTTCACTCCCTCCAGCCTGCGGGGGCATGTGAAGAATGCAGAATGGGAAGTGATGGTGACAGCATTGCGTTGGTTGTATTTCAGTATTTTGTTTCAAAAATATACCAGAGGAGGAAGGGGAGGAATAATATAACTGCCTCTTACTTGTGTATTTATCAGATGAGATCATGGTATTTATATACTTTGTAAGCCTCATTAGCCTCATTTTGCTGCTATCACACAGGCTCAAAAAGGGTAGAGTCAGGTGACTCAGAAGGAGTCGCTGTGGGATCCAGTCCCAAGCCTGTCTGACTCCAGAGCCTGAGCGCTGGCCTTTGCAACTTATCCCAACCCCAGACATACACTCTGGGAAGAGAGGCAGGTTAGGGAATGGGCGAGGGCGGTCGGGCTGCGCTGTGAAAGATCACATCCTCTGGGTTCTCCATTCTGGGAAACTGCTTGGATGCTGTGGTTCTCGAAAGGCGATGCCGTTGGTTTGCAAGGGGCATCGATTCATTGCTGTTGCCCCTGCTCTTTCCCCAGATGAGGTTCCTCAGGTCACCGTGCAGCCTGCATCCACAGTCCAGAAGCTCGGAGGAACTGTGATCCTGGGCTGCGTGGTGGAACCTCCTTGGGTGAACGTCACCTGGCGCCTGAACGGCAAGGAGCTGAATGGTTCGGATGAGGCTCTGGGCGTCCTCCTCACCCGAGGGACCCTCGTCATCACCGCCCTCAACAACCACACTGTGGGACGGTACCAGTGTGTGGCCCGGATGCCTGCAGGGGCTGTAGCCAGCGTGCCAGCCACGGTGACACTAGCCAGTGAGTTTGCCACTCTGCTTGGTGTGATCCCTCCTCCTCTCGCCCACTCTCTGTCCACCCCCTGTCATTATTATACCATAAAAGGGGCCGCCTTGGTGGTTGAAATTTCAAATCAGAGGATGGTAACTGCCTTGCAGTCTCAGATGGTGGGACACTATCCCGTCCTTGGGGAGTGTCACTCTGCACCAGGGTGACGTCTACAGTGAGCCTCCGCAGAGGGCAAACTGTCCTGGGGGCCCTGGAGCTGGGCCACACCCTGCCTCCTCACTGTGGCACCCTGTGTTTTGGGTGTAGTGTGCCAGTTGCCCTCCCACCCTGCCTCCCCGTTTCCTTTCCCCATTCTTGGAGGTCACAGAGTGTTTACCAGGGCCCAGTAACTAGGTCTACCCACTCCTGACTTGGATCCTGGCTCTTTGTGAGGGGCAAGTGTTCTCCAATGCCTGGAATATAAATCATAGAACATAATGGAAAAGCAACTGCATGACAGAAGGTCAGAGACAAGAGAAACAAGGAGGAGATTAAGTGACAATTTGACACAAGACTTCACACTTTTTTTTTTTGTTTTACTTTTATTACACTCAGTACATGGCAGTTTTTTTAAACAATTGTCTATAGACTTCCTGTGATACAAGATCAGAGTTATGTCTGATCTCTATTTTTTTCTGATTTTTACCTTATAAAGAACATAAGTCTTCAGGTTAATGTATGGAAACCAAGGGCCAAATGGCTTCAAAGATCCCTCTCGACCAGCTCATTCTGTTTCCGTGCACTCTCTTCTAGATGGTCCTCATGACTGCTCTTATTTCTTTTATGCTTATGAAAGTAAGGCATAGTTTTCACAGAATTACTTAAGTAGATATGAGGACCCCACAGAGTAAATCAGGGACCAAGTAACCTGATGTCGTCTCAGTTTCAAGGATTCTTACCAGGACAGGTATTCTGGCTGCCTTACTGTGAAATGGGCAGTGTGACACACTGCCTTCAAATGTGACCCCCGCTTGGATGCACAGTATCCGAGGTACGGGCCATTGCATTGTTTGACTTTCTGCCTATTGTACGTATAGAAACATGAGATTTAATGGGTCAAATGGACTGAAGGCTGCAGAGTAGCCCTGATATTCACATAAGATGCACCTCGAGCCAGGGTATAAAAAGAATCGCCTCACCTTGCCCCTTTCCCAGAGCCTAAAGAGTAGGAAATGGGGAACCTTGCTGAAATTTGAATGGCATTTGGATTTAAATGTTGAGATGATTATCAGGGTCTGTTCTTCCCTGACTTAGCAGTATCCCTTTGTCCCTGAGAGCCCTACTTTGGGCTGCCGTGTCACCATCCCCATCACCCTTGTGGGTCACATGCTTCCAGGAAGATGGTCATCTTGTGCCATCCTGTATATGGGTCATGTCCCAGGGAACAAACTTCTGAAATGCACCTGGAGGAAATGAGGTGTGGTTCTGGGGGAAACATAGTGAAGGATGGGGAAACAAAACAGCTAGGGAGCACTCCTTGCCCTCCTCGCTCTCTGGTCCCCAGAATCTTGAAGAGACCTCACTTCCTGGGAGAGTGGAACAGAGGCTACCAGGGGTCCTCCTGTTCTTTTGAGAAATAGGCAGCCCTGCCCTTTTCTAAGGGAGGAGGGCAGGCCAGGCTGACCCGAAGCTGCATCCCGGAGTCCCCCACGTACCGGGGACCACATTACTTTTTGACAGAGGAGTCTGAATGTAGGGTCTCTAAGTAGCAGACTGAGTACCCTGGGCAGCATGCAGGTCCCCAGCAGCCAGCTGGACCTTGCTCTCCATCTGGGTTGGTGTGTGTTTGTTTTGAGGGGGCAGAGGCTTAGGTGGAGGTAGAGAGGGTCATCTCATCACATGAGGAAGGTCTGAGGTCAGAGGTTCACTTCCTATTATCATATACTTCCTACCTCTGCTTTTGTAGTTTTACATTATAATTGCATCACAGAAATTTTAGAGTGTATTTTAAGATGTCTCCCTTGAGCCTGCCATCTTTGCACAACCAGTACTATCATTCCAATCTTTATTCATCCCCTTATTTTTACACTGTTGTAATGGTACTACTGCATACAGTTATTCTTCTTATTTTTCCCCATTGACATTGTGTGATAAGTGTTGGCCTTTTAATAATTTATTCCTTTTTAAGTGAGTATAAATTGAAGACATTAGGGCTGGAGATGTAGCTCAGTGGTAAAGTGTACAAGGCCCTGAGTTCAATTCCCAGTACCACCAAAAAAAAAAAAAAAAAAGAAAGAAAGAACCTGAAAGTGAAGATGATAAAGTACAAGAAGTTTATAATCACAAGTGAAGAAACCATCACATTTCATATGTGCTCAACAGGCATATCCCATCATGCCCCTTCTGAGTTAACCTGTTCCCCCACCCCCAGAAGAACATGATCATAATTACTAATGGCCCTAGAACATCCCTCAAGTGGCCCAACTGTAATGTACTGATCCTATTTCCTATTGCTGAGCAATTAGTTCACTTCCAGTGGTACATTATTACAAATAAGATGTGCCTTGAAGCAATATTTCTGCCTTTAAAGAATATCTAGAAGGGAGATTTCATCTGAAAATGGTCAGCACTTGTCTGTGGAAGCTCACAAATTCTACAACCATTCATTTGACCTACTTAGGAGCCAGGCTGAACCTTTTTGAGAAAAGCAGAGTTGGAGAGGGAAAGATTTGTTTTGGAGCTCTCCTTTTGCTTCAAGGTGTATCTGTGTGAGGAAAGACAATCTATAGCCTTTATTTTTAAAAAATAATTCCCAGCCTCTGCTTTCTCTGGTGCTTGCAGGGATGTGTGGTTGACGGAGGACAAAGGGAAGGCTTTGGTTGCACCCCAGGAAGGCACAGTGAGAGGAGAAAGGGCGTGTGCGGCAGTGGAGCTGATCTTGTTTGAAAGCCAAGAACTGTTGGCTTGTCCTTTCAACACGAAGCAGAAGCGAAAATGTTTGGGTCTGACCAGAAGGAAGGAGAAGGGCTGGAAATGGAGTGAGCAGACGGCAGGGGGCTGCGTCACACAGGAGGGGCAGTTGGTGAAGTGGAACTACAGAATCCCAAGCTTGGAAGAGGCAGCGACAGGGTGGTGGGAAGGCAGGTGGGGAGAGAGAAAGGGATGCTGTCTTTGGGTTAATGCCACTAAGGTATTTGGTCCGGACTCAGCAATTAGATTAAGTTTCTAAAAGCACATTCCTGAGCAGAATAGGAGCTGTGTTTTGCTGGTTGGCTGGTGTACAGGAGGTTGCCCCATAGTTGGGATTACGAAGGCGTGATCTACGTTTGGAGGAAAGGCTGGGCAGAGGCGTGCTGGTTCGCATGTGTACTCGCCCACACGCTCTCAGCATTTAAGGCCTCTTCTTCCTGTGGCCTCGCCTGCTTGCCTTCAGGTGTCCTTCTGTGCACAAAGCAATCCGTTTTCGGCCTGCTTGGTAATGTGCTGCTGCCTGGTCTACCTCCTGGAGACCACTCTGAACTTTGGACATTGGGACCAAGGACCCGGCTTGGATTCGGGGATGGGAGAAATTTCTAGAGATCTTTCCTAGCCCAGGCCTCTGGTTACTCTGATGGTGGTGGCTGTCCTGGTGGTACCAGCTTCTGGTTTTTGGTAAAATGGAGCCAGAAATGGAGAGCTACTTGTGTCACCTGTGCACCTTCCCTGCCTCTCATACGGCTGTGTGCACCTTCGCTCTGTTGATGTCCCCATCTCGCTCTCCTCTGGAGAATTTTTTATTTCTTATTAACATAAACTTTATTTTTGATAAATTTTTCTTGCTCCTAAGGCCTCATTTCAGATCACCTTGTGTAGTTCTTTTTGAAATACTTACGACTTGGATCTCTTTCCTGCCACTTTGTTTTCTTTCTTTTCACCAGTTTTACACCAGGCAGCCGCCCACTCACTCTGTGTGGCTCAAATGTTTCCACTGTGCTCCTGAACTGATAGCACACACTACTGGGGGGACCCCAATTCTGCCTTCAGGATTCTTAGTACAGCATAACAAGTCCTCACCGGGGTTCATCAGAACTGGTATGCGTGTGAAGCTGATCTGTGTCGCTACCTCTAATACCTGCCAGTCAAATAAACTCCATCATAATTCTTCACTTTTATTTTCTTCTAGTTTTTTATTAGTTCTCTCAGTTCTTCCCTCATCTGTAGGCCCAGTTATACTTGGAAATAAAATAGTTGCTAACAGTAGTTGCCGATCCATAATTTCCAAATCTGAGAATTTTAATCTTCAAGCTAATGTGAAGCTGATATAACAGTGACAGGATCCGTAGCCCTCCACAAGGCTTTGGAGTGTGACAGCCAGGCATGTACAGCCCCAGTCACTCTTTGTTTGGCTTCAGAGATCAGCAGGCAGAGACTGACAGAAAAGAAAGGACTCCCCCTAAGCAGATATTGCCTTGACTCTGTGACCTTGAGGAAAGGTCAGAAGGAGACAAGGAACCCTTTGTTACCATAATTTAATTTAACCATCAATAAAATGAAGAGCCAAGGGGGTAGAATGGAAAAACAAGAAACTGAAATTTCATATCCTGGATTCAAGTCCTTGCTTTGCCATTTACGAGTTGCATGACTCTGGGTAAATCACTTAATCTCTCAGATTACCACAGTTATGAAATGAGTACAGTAACCTGCATCACTGGGCTCATGAGGATCAAGTGAGTGAATATACGATAGTAGTGTTCTGAGGCATGTTAAAAGTGCCAGGGTTTATTTCTTGGCTCATTGGCTTGACAGGTGTTTGAGGACTGCCTCCTTCCAGATGGCCCTGGGGACTGTCCAGCCCTGTGCTGCCCTCTCCGTTTGCCACCACCCTCTAGAAAGCTATGAGTCCAGAGTTTTGCAGAACTTCTGGTCATAACCAGAGCTGAGAGAGGACTGACTTGGCAGACAGAGACAACTAACCCACTTCCTGTGAAGTTCCTTGTATACATGGGTTCTTGAACCCGGATTCCCACTTCTAGCTGCCTGAGGAGCAGCTAGGTGACCCTGTACATGGTTGGGGTAGCCTGAGAACTGCTCATTGATACTCTTGTGGTTTGTGCTGGCAGACTGGGGGGACCCTGCCCCGTAGAATGGAGAATTCTAGAGTGCAGCCATGTCCTCTCTTGCCCAGCTCCCTTCATTTGATTCCCATCAGGTATTTCATTAACATCACCTAGGTTCTGATCTTCAACTAGAATAGGCCACTAGGTAACATTATAGACATTTATTTCTTAAAATATTTCTAGTTTACTTTATCCCAGTACAAGTCAAGGCACTCCAGAGAAGCATAGCCAACAGCATATACATACATATATATATATATATATATATGCCCAATATATGTGTAATTATATAGTATGCAGAGACAGGGGATTTATTTTAAAGAATTGGCTCATGTAAGCTGTAGATTGAAGTAGAAGTTGATATTGTAGCCTTGGGTCTACAGGTGGGAAACTCAGATGATTTTTCTATGTTGCCTTTCTCTGGGAAACCAGTGTCTTGATTTTAGAAACCTTCAACTGACTCGATGAGGCCCACTCCCCTTATGGAGAGCAAACTCTCTTACTCAAAGTTCACTTCATAAATGTTAAACACATCTAAAAAATGTCTTGACAATGCCTACACTTTGTTTTGGAACAAGCAACTGGTCACCATTGTAAACAAAGTTGACACTTAAGATTAACCATCATAATTCTCCGCTGTCCACCTCAAACACACCATCTACCTGTGAGAGTGTAGGAACCTGTCTCTTTGGAAGTAATGTGAAGAAATTAGATTCCTCTTCAACCCAGCTTCCAGAATCCTTTTTTTTTTTTTTTTTTTTGTTTGTTTTGTTTTGTTTTTTTTTTTTTTTTTTGTACTGGGGATCGAACTCATGACCTCATGCTTACCAGGCAAGCGCTTGATCCACTAAACTAAACCCCCAGCCCAACTCCCAGAACCATTAATCACCCCTTTCTACCAAGGTGTTTGTCCTCTGCCAGTGTGATGGCTATGGAGTGTGACAATCTTTATGGAACCATGGACTCCACTCAGCTGCCTGAATGTTTTAGATTTCAGCCTTGGATGGAGCTGCACCCTTGGGAGATGCAGACACGTGATGCTCTGTTGTTCTGGCCCTTCCCAGAGGTTGCAGGAACAGCTATAAAAAACCCTCTTGGCGTATGTATATTGCTCAAAATTGCTTTGAACACCTCAGACAATAGGCATCTTGGAAAATTCTGTCAATTTTTGTGGTATTATAATGATACTATGATTCATGTGTGTCTTGCTTTTGACTTTAAAATTTAGCTTATATTAGTATATATTCTATTAGCCAACTTCCTTTGTGAATAGAAAGGTAGAAAGGATAACAGAAGAAATAAAGAAATCCAAAGAAAATCAATCAATCGAAAAATTTGTCTTTTGTTTCCAACAACCACTATAGTGCTTTTCCCAGAATATATTTTCTTACCATAATTCATAATTCAGCCTCTTCAGTTTCTCCCACAGTAACTTATCACTGTCCTTAAAGATTTCTATTAAATAAGACAAAAGCAAAGTTCATTGAATCCCACTTGAAAAATTACAAACTATCCCTTCCCCAGTGCTGACATCTCTGTATTAATATTTTGGAAGTTAATGTCCTAAGAATTGGGAAGTATTTTGAGGTTACAGTAGAGCACAGGAAGACTTGGTCATAGCCACTGGGGACCTCTCAGGCTAATGGAGAAGGTGGACTTCAGTAAACCAGTGCCGTCAGTTGCCTGACAGCAATGAGACCGGCTTTAATGGGAGCTGAGAGACTGACAATGACTCACTGCAGTTTGGAGGGATTGAGGAAGGCTCAGGAGTAGAAGCCTGAAGAATGTGTCTGCCTTCTTTATCTTTAATTCCTTGAATCCTCACATACCTTTCTCAGACTTCTAGCAACTAAATTCAGCTCTCTGTTATACTGTAGACTCAGACCCAGACCCAGCAGGGTGTTGGGGACAGCACAGATACTTGCATAGTGAGTTTCATTTCCACAGTGAGATATTTCCATGGCAAACTCCAAAATCTAATCTAGTTACCAGGTGATTGTCTCTTGCTACTCTCCATCTCATTCTCCACTTTCCCTCTTTGTTGCTGTTTCTCATCTGTTTTCCCTTTGGGAATGGACGTGTTCTGATTAAGCAAGGAGACCCTCTCTTCCTCCTACTCTGACTCAGTGAACCAGTGGCTCCTTAACAAAACAAGAAGGAGCCATTTGCTCCAAATTGGAAAAACATTCATGTGTTGGCCTGGGTGTCCCAGAGGATCCTATGCAAGCCCTTTGCTTTGGGATCAAGGGTGACAGTGGGAAGGAGGGTTGGGGGAGGAAGGAAAACACAGGTGGCTTCCTGAGTTCCCCCAGGAGGACATGAGAGTCTGCAGCTGAAAGCTGGGGCAACTGAGTCTGCCTTTGCTGGGAGGGACAGAGACAGCTCCACGTGAGGGTGGAGAGCTGGGAAAGGAGAACTCACTTGGCTTGAAATTTAGCTGTTTTTAAGTTACGTGTATTCTACTTGGCCAGTTGGGCAAGAAAATTATTGAAAGACAACTCAGTTCCTAAAGATGCTAAGCAACTTGAATACCTTAATAGTAAACAAACAAGAAATACTTTACAGCTTGAGGTCAAAGTCATATTACCCTTTTCTGCTTTGTACTGGAAAAATTTATATCGCTCAAGAATTCTCCTGATATTCTGGTACAATCTTCAAATGATAACAGCAACACTAATTCTGTCAGGTCAGACAGACCCATAGTTTACACTTCATTCAGGGCATTTTAGCTGCAAATGTCAGCTCCAAACAGCCAGAGGTCTAATTTTATATTTTGCTGTGGTGACAGCTAAACTGTCTCAAGCCTATCATGCATCCTGAACAGAGGACCCTTGAAGACTCTTAATTCACAAATACCACCCCCCATCCATGTTTTGCATCATATCCATGTGCTTAAATAAAATCCCAGTTCTGTTTCCTAAGCTAAGAGAATAAGGGAAGGCTGCAGAATTGGTTGATTCGATGTGTAAGAACAGACTGTGGCTCCTCAAAGAGAAGAACTGACTCTGGCTTGAAATCACTGAACCCCTTTATGGAACAAGATGTGACATGGTTCCTTTAAAATGAAAAGAGAAGTCTAAGAGAGTAGATAAGTCTCTTGGCTCCCCGCTTTTTGTGTATGTATGAATGTTTAGCAATTTCTACTTTGATCTTGTTTTCAGGCTTTCAAATATTTTTGGAATCTGGTAATATTCCTGAGACCTATACAGCAGTGAACTGACCAAGTTTGTCTCTAAATTAATGGAGCTGCTATCATTCATCTTTGTCTTCATAGGGCTTTACAGGGCCCGGAACACCATAGATCTTCAGTTAATGTCTAGAAAGAGGAACGCTTTCAAATAAAATATGCTTGCAATCTAGAAGATCAAAAAGGCATGAGGTATTGAACAAAGATTCCAAGATTTCTTCATCAAATTCTGATCTGTTTAAAAATTTTCAGAAAGTAATTAAGAAAAGATAGTGGGAACTCAGAATACAGACAAGGTGAAAATAAAAATAAATTCAAGAAGAGTTTAGAAAAATTGATGGGTTTCCGAAGTGTAAACGATATTTAAAATAAACTGGCATATTCAGAGAACCTTGTGAAACCTGGCAGGGAGCTGTCTGTGGTGTGGCTCTGTGTCCCCGCAAACATCTCCCCAGACAGTGTCAGAGGTCATGGTGGGGAGAGATCAGTAGTCATCGCCACTGATGAAAGCCCGCAGGTCCCAGGTGTGTGGGGGGAAACTGGGAACCATGTAGGCCCGCAGGAGAGTGGTGTTGCCTCTCCCACACGGAATCCTATTGCAGGAGCCACGTTGCAGGTCTCCATTTCCCCTCTGAGCTGCTTGGCCTCCATTTTCTGCCTTCTCTTTCTCTTCCTGTGCAGGCTGCCAGCCCTGCCGGAGACGGTGCCAGGATTCAGCTTTGGCTCTGATGAGTCCGGACCACCATGATTCACATTAATTTTCCCATTGCTAAGTTTATAGTTTATATTTGGATGATCAGAGAAATATGTGTGATGTGGGCTGCTGGCAAGTAAATTTTCCTTCTCTCTTTTTTCAGTGTATTTTTTTTTTCAAACCATTTTATTCCTTCATCTTGTCCAAAAGAAACTCCCCAACTCTGCAAACCAGCCCTGTCTCCTAGCAGCGCTGAAGTCAGATAAATGAGGTGGTCTCACAGACGTCTCTGTTCATCTGGCTGCCAGACTCAATGAAGACATGGCTCCCATCTTTGACTTGTCTTTGAGGATTAATCACATTTCTCCTTCTCTGTGTCTTTTAAAAATATTTTTAATTGGTTCAAGCCAAGAAATTCCTGAAGCCTTAGGCCAATTCATCGCAACTCGTTTAATGACATTGCAAAATAGGTTTTAGAAGCCCTCTCCTTCCTCTCACACCCCTCCCTTTATGCCCTCTCTCCTTTGCTGCCCACTCCGGCTTCTCTCCCTCCTATCTGTACTTTGACTTTCCATCCTCAGCGCCTCCTGCCTCCGGGCTCTTTCATCTCTTCTCCACCTTCAGCTTCCTTCCACTCTTCCCATATGGGCACATGCCCCACCTCAACTAAAAGAAAAAGGCAAGATTTGACAACTAATTTGGCATCTGCATAGATTTTTATTTTCCTCCCCATGGAAACTGTTTTTACTTAAATAAAAGAAAGCATTCCTCACTTTCATCAGAAAGTGTATTTGAGGAATTTCATGTCATGTTTCCCTGGCTGTCAGAAGAGGGCTTTGTTTGGAGCCAAAATTATTCGTGCAGTTGGACTGGTAGAAAAAAGAATCCCAAAAACATCAAACGTATTTATTCACTGTACCAGGCTGCAAGGTAAGGAGCAGTACTCGTTCTGCCAACTCCCTCCCTAAGTTCTTTGCAGATCCCAGTGGCCTGGCGTAGGTTGGAAGGGCTGGCAGAGGAGGCGACGACCGTGTTGGAAGACACTGCTCTTGTGAGTGATGGTGGCCTACAGCGCGTTGTCCTTACCTGCCTTGTCAATTAGACAAAATGCTCCCTATAGTTGGGAGCTTTTTTCCTTTGTATTTTCTGCAGTGCCTGGTGACATAGACAATTCTGAGCACCTGGCTGAAGGAAGGCATCTCTGATGCCTAGAGGGATGGCACTGCACCGAAAGCCAACTGCAAAACATACTGTTTGGCTCAGCTTTGTGAGCTGCAGTTGGGTTTGGCTTTAGTGGTCTGTGTGCCTTTTTACCCACAGGTGAAAAGGTGTAGCCACTTCTCCAAATGCATGGCTTCTGAGAAGTCTCCCTAGGCCTTGGTAACCCCAGGCCCTCTTACCTCACGAGTGTGGTCAGCTCCATCTGCACTCTGCCTCTCCACTCTTGCCTCCCATCCTCCGCAGATGACATTTGTGGGTTTCCACTTGTAGAGCACTTCATTGAAAGAACTAGCTGTCAGGGCCTGCTGGCTTGAGGTTGAGAGCAGTATGTGAGCCTTTGCTCAGCAGTGAAGCAGTGCAGGGCTTAGCAGAACTGCCACACTGCTGGAGGCCACACCACGTGGCAGTGCCAAGGACCTCCGTCTTCTCATGCTTCACACTCAAGTCCATCCGCAGTTATGAGCTGAGGACTCAGCCCAAGAAAGCTCTCGATAGTTTATCTCCTCTATCCATGGGCCATATCTCTGAAAGAAGGTGTGGAGCAGGGAAGGACCACAGGTCAGCTGCCCCAGAGTAGTGCTTCGTTAGGGTAGGATCTTCCTGAGCTCTGTAGCATCAGCCATATATGCAGCGATCTGCCGTAGGGACAAGTTAAGGCTTGGAGGGCATCAGAGTCAGGGAACAGAATTATCATTCAGGCCAGAAACTTGCTGATGGGCCCAAGGCTGCTGAACCATCCAGGAAGCTCTGCCAAGTGAGCTCCATGTGGTGCCCACAATCTGGTGGATTCTATCCAAACCTCAGTAGATGAGTGCAGGCTTGTCCTGTGATCCCCAAGAACACAGAAGGACAGCCAGGCAGGACCGTATGTGAGAAATGCCTTCGTGGCCAAAACACTAACATTCTCCTCAGCATTCAACCCAGCTCACGGAGATGGAATGTTAATACCTGACACAGATCCAGCCAGAGGTGCCGTCTTACTCCACCTCCCACCTCAACAGGTTGATTCATAGCTGACAGGTGGACTCTGGGAGAAGAATGAAGAGAAAATCCCTTGAAAGTGATTGTTAGATGTATGGATTACAATGGGGGCATTGAGCAGAGACCCTACACACCTTGGATGTGGAAGGTCCCTGAAAAATGAGAAATAAGCCTACTGTTAAGGTTTGGCAATTAGTTTTGAGGATATGTGACTACACACCAAATATTGCAATTTAATTCATAGCTGTTACTAATAATGGAAGAATGAAAACCAGAAAGTGATGAGAAAGAAGTTCAAGGGAATTCAAGATAAAATCTGTCCATTTGTAGTTTTAAGTAGAATCCTAGAATCCTGGTGAAGGCAGCCACCCCTTGTGCCTCTAAGTCTTTTGCTTTCTTTTTTCCCCAAGAAGAGAATGTGTGTCTGATGCGACCCTTAAGTGTGACAGGGAGTACAGTGCACATCGCTTGACATGTGTTTAAACAAATCCCTGTGGTCAGTGATCTAGGAGGAGTGTGTAAGTGGTGTGTTGGGGTGTACATCTTCGCTTTGGAATTGCAACTCAGAAGGAACAAGGAAGAATTCTGTATGAAGACTAAAGTGCCATGGGGTTTTCTCAGAAAGCACAAAGTCCTGTGATAAGTGAAGGTCAGTAAACTCAGAGATGGTCTCAAAGACCAGGGCTTCTGACCTGGGGGTAGCTAAGAAGCAACAAGAGTAGCCTTACTGGCATCTGACTAAAGTTGACAAGTTTATGAAGAAGAATGAACAGAGTGAGGATGCAAAAGAGGAGTGTGAGGGAAGGTAAGAGGATTGAAGCTGCAAAAACATTCCTCTGATGGATTGCTCAAACACAGCAGCCAACAGGCAAGGACAGGTGTCCTGTCAAGCCATTTCCCATGAAACCCGAGCCAGCCGTCTGTAGCAGAGGCTTGCTGACCCCATTTGTGATAGATAGAAGGGCCTGTGCCTTAGTCCCAGTGAGGCGCTGCTAGGAGCCCAGAGACTCAGCCAGGAAACTGCCTTTGCAGAGCCGGGGCCTGGGAACAGGCTGCTTTCCTTCATATGTGGCCAACTGGATCTCCTCTCCGCATCTGTCCCTCTGATGACTGATTAGGCTGTTATTGATCACTAAGTCTCCACCCCTCTGGCCTCCTTCCTGCCGCCACCCCCCCCCAAAAAAAAAAAAACCACTAGGCAAAGGGAACTCTGATTTTTAGAACATTCGTCACTTCATTACTCTGCCTTTGATCCTTTTCTGAAGCCTGAGTTTTACTCCAGCAGCCAAATCGAGAGCGTTTGTGTAGTAAAGCAACAGCTAAGGCTTACACTTAGGAGGCACGGGGAGGAGAAAAGGCCAAGGACCAAAATGCTGCTTGCTTGTTTGGAAGCCAAGAAGCCTCTCCTGCCAGTCGGCCCTCATGGGGAGCCGGATGCCCAGCTGGGGTGTCCCAGGTCCGGCCCACACGGGCTGTTGTGCACATGTTGGCATCAGAACAGAGGGGCTGACCAGTGCCCAACTTCTGCCTCCCCTCAACCCCCACAGCCTTCTGTCTCTGCCCCAACAGCTGTCAGAGGGCGCAGCAGGAGCCAAGAGGGGCTTAAGGAGGCCCAGTGTTTTCTAGCACAGGATGGGTGAGGTGGGTGCCTGGCTGAGCACAAACTCCAGGCCCGGATAAGCCTGAGCTGGAGCCCGGGGCCGTTGAGATGGAGATGACATTCTGGTGCCAGACTCCTTTCAGTTGCTCACATCTTTCTTGCAAAGTGATCTGCTAGGTTTAAGTATGTTTTTGCTGGAGGCAAATTTCCTTGGAATGAGGTAGAGAAGGGCGGGTGGGGGGCTCTTGGTGGAGTAGCTTTGGATTTATCAGACCGTGGAAGAGAATACTTCTCAGTGCCTGAGGGCTTTTGCAGATGCCCTGCGCTCACAGTCACTCAAAGCTCGCTTTGTGGGGAGCCTCCCGACTTGGCAGGTACAGGCACACTGGCCTGAAGGAGGATTAAGGCCTTTGCATTTTTTAAGTGAATTGCTTTCAAAAAGCAGAGTTACCAATACTTAGCTAGAATGCATTGAGCTCAAGCAGTCCCCTTGCATACATAGTTCAAATCTTCCTCTTCTCAGAGAGAAAACTTACTAGCTGTTTTGGTTGAGAGGCTCAGCCAGGACTGGGCTATATAATTTGCAAAACCCAGTGTAGAATGCAGATGTAAGATCCCTTGTTCAAATATGATTTAAGAAGTGTTAGTAAAAGCCAGGTATAGTGGCACGTGCCTGTAATCCCAGCGCCCTCAGAGACTGAGGCAGGATTGTGAGTTCAAGCCCAGCCTGGGTAATGTGGTGACTTAGGGAGACCCTGTTTCAAAATAAAAATACATCTAAAAATAAAAGGAAGCTGGAAATACAGCTCAGGTCCTGGGTTCAATCTTCAGTTTTTCCAAGATAGGAAGGAAGAAAGGAAGGGAGAGGGAAGGTGGGAGGGAGGTGAAGAAAGTGGGGGTGGGGAGAGAGAGAGTAAGGCCTTTGATTTCATCATCCTCTTTTGTGTCTGTTGGCTGAGCCTCCTGACAGCCGAGCTCCCGCAGCTGTGCTGTGCAGACAGGTAGGGCCCGCGCTGCCCCGGGGCTCCGTGTCCACGAAGAGGCTGATCCGCCAGAGGAATTCTCTGCACTTCTCCCAGTTCGCGTCCCATTCATACCGCGCCGAGCCCCGCGCAGCGTGGGCCACACATTTCATCCTTAGAAACAAGACGCGGAGCATGGACCCAGAGCATCTCAAAAGCCCTCAGTGTGAGGTTCTGCAGCTGTTTCTTGTGACGGACAACAGCAGTCTCCCGGGACAGGTAGCGCTCTTGTTCTCCAGCGAGGCACAATCGGCCTCACCCCTTCTCTCCACAGACCTCCAGGACTTCAAGTTAGATGTGCAGCACGTGATTGAAGTGGACGAGGGGAACACAGCCGTCATTGCTTGCCACCTGCCCGAGAGCCACCCAAAAGCCCAGGTCCGGTACAGCGTCAAACAAGAGTGGCTGGAGGCCTCCAGAGGTGAGTGAGTGAGTGAGCAGGAACCGTGTGGTCCACAGACAGCCAGCGGGATGGGGGGAGGGGGGCGGATCGAGACGAAGACAGCTTCTTTCCACAACTCACCCGGCCCTCGAGTACAAGTCACCCAGGCTTTAACCAAACTCGACCTGATCTAAATGCATATCTTTTAAAATATTCTGTAGATTTTCGAGTTAGGAAGGGAATGTATGTATATAATCCTTCCACTCAGAAAGGACTGGAGGCTGAGAGCAGAAGAGCATGAATCCCTGGTCCCCAGCAGAGGTTTGGCAGCATCCCCTGGCAGAGGCCCCGCTCCATCTGCCACCTCCACTCCAGCTGCCTGAGCAGCTCACACCTGGGTGGCCGGCAGCAGGCAGGCACCAGGCTCCCGGGAGGAGCCTCTAGACAGAGCTCGTAGTTGATGGCCAGCGCCTTGCCCGCCAGGAAGCTGAAGGCCACCCGAGTTGCCGGGCTGTCCTAAAGCTGCGAATCTGCTCCCTGCCTACGGGATCTGAACACTTGCTCGGGACCCCGCCTCACACACCCCGGAATAGGAGCAGACAAAGCAATGTGCAGGAAAGGATTCCAGTGGCCTTCACGCACAGGACAGTGGCTGGAAGATAGACTACTCCTTGCCCCTTCCGTGGCAGAAATTCAAGTGAGATGGCTCGGAGCAGTGACTATGACAAAGATTGATGGAAAGTTCCAAAATCAGTTCCTTTCCTTCTGGTGGTTTTCAGGAACGATCATCTCTCTTCCATATGCACAGCATGGGCTCCTCCGTCCCTACAGCGGCAACATGCATTGTGCCTCTTTTAAAAATGAGCAAACAGGGCCCAACATTTAACTTGATCCAGATGAATCACACAGTTAGTATCCAGCACACCCAGAGCTTGAACCCAGGTCTGGCTGACCCTAGCCTCTGTGTCCTTTCTTCCCTCCCCTAGCTCCCTTTAAAGTTTGAAATGCCCTTCCCAGGTACCATGCGCACCCAGGAGATTAGCCAGCTCATTAGCTGGTGGGTTAGTGAGCCTCTCACCCTGATATTGCTGTCCTACTTGGCTCAGGGTTTTATGAAGAGAGTCGCATTTGAGACTTGGGCTGGTCACACTGCCCTTCTTCCCCTTACTCTGCAGAGCTGCAGAGTATGGTAATCTGGGCTCAGTTTTTCCCATCTCCCCTTTTCTCTGCCCTTTCCACAGACAACTACCTGATCATGCCATCGGGGAACCTGCAAATCGTCAACGCCAGCCAGGAGGATGAGGGAATGTACAAGTGTGCTGCCTACAACCCAGTGACCCAGGAAGTGAAAACCTCTGGCTCCAGTGACAGGCTGCGCGTGCGCCGTAAGGGCCAGGCTCACCTGTTGGGGAAGGGGGAGCGGGGGAGGGCGGGGGTGCTGCTGCTGACGGAGAGGCCAGCAAAGCTGGGCAGGGAGGTGGGAACCTGGGGGGCCACAGTGGCAGCTCTAGTTCTTCTTCATGCATCGGGGAGGCAGTGAGGCCTGGGCCAGCAGATGTCTGGCACTCGGTAGGGGGCTGTCTCTGCAGACCCGCAGTGTCATGTGGTCCCATCACAGGCCCCTCGGACCTGGCTCAGGAGCAGGCGGGGCTTGCTGGTCCCAGCAGAGCGCTGTGGAGCGCATCCTGCATTGCCCACGTGGGCGGCCTCCCTCCTACCCTACCCCCCCGAGTGATGCCCAACTCCACCCTTGGCTGAAAGTTCACAAAGGCCCACAGCCTCCACCATTAGTACGAAAATAATAACCACCTCTTCTGAACACTTCCCTCCGGTCCGCGGAGTGACACGGGGCATGAAACTAGTCTTAGAGTCAGTACCAGAACTGGGCTTTTCCCTGAAGCTAATGAAACTAAGCTCCAGTGGTCCATCTCCAACCTAATTTTCATCTGTAATACTGTATTCTTTTTTCGTAAAGAGAGTCTCCCAAGCTTCAAAATTTCAGGGTTTGCAAAACCCTGAACTTGTTAGGCATGGTGGCACATGCCTGTAATCCCAGCACTTGGGAGGCTGAGACAGAAGGATTCCCTAGAGTTCAAGGCCAACCTGAGCTACTTAGTGAGTTCCAGACCAGGCTGAACTACATAGCAAGACCCAGTCTTGAAAAACCATAAATAAACAAATAAAACCTAGTGTTGCCCTTGGTTGGCAGATAAAGCAGAAGTCACACAATCCACAAGCTCCTTGAAGGTCCCCTAGGAAGGCACTGCATTGGGGAGCAACATTCCTTTCACTGTGTCCTGTGCATTTTTACCCCAGCTGAGCACCTGCTGATGTCACCGATTGGCATTTAGGGACTTTGCAGTATGAAAGTTTGTGGGCCCTGTTCAGCTCAGCAGGGTGTTCACTCCGTGGAGGCTATTTGGAGCCGATACCCAGGTGGTGGAGAAGAATCTCCTAAGAGATTCTTTCTCAGCCTCAGGGGACACTGAGTTCAGAAGGGAGAAATCACCTGCACTGTTTAAATCATTTCCTTCTGTCATCTGTTTCTGACAACATATGGCGTTCATTGTACCAAAGTTATATTCTCTCCAAAAGGAAGCCCTTGTTTCTAATAAGAAATTGAATAGCTTGCGCTCCATTGCACAGGTTGCAAGCCTCGGACAGGCTGTTTGGCCCCAAATTCCTGCTCCCTGGGACCTTCTGGGGCTGGGCCGCCTGAGGCTGGCCGGCAGGGACTCCCTGCACTAGCGCAGGTCCTGTGCACTGTCTCTTGTCCTCTCTCTTCTCCAGGCTCCACAGCTGAGGCTGCCCGCATCATTTATCCCCTGGAGGCCCAGACTGTCATTGTCACCAAAGGCCAGAGTCTTATCCTGGAGTGTGTGGCCAGTGGGATACCACCCCCTCGAGTCACCTGGGCCAAGGATGGGTCCAGTGTCACCGGCTACAACAAGACACGTTTCTTACTGAGCAACCTGCTGATTGACACCACCAGCGAGGAAGACTCAGGCACCTACCGCTGCATGGCCAACAATGGAGTGGGGGAGCCTGGGGCAGCAGTCATCCTCTACAATGTGCAGGTGTTTGGTGAGCGTCTCCCCGACCTTCTCCCTGGTCTATGTGGCCTTCGAGCAGTATGCACCCAGGCTCAGAGAGGACTCATCTTGTGAAAGATCAAGACCAAAAAGTGATAGCGTTCCCTGGGAATCAGAGATTGCTGGATGCCAGGGCAAGGACCCGAGGTCCTGGTGCCCTCTTTAGTTTCTTTTGGTCATGACTGGTGGAGGAGACAAGGGATATTTAGGAAAGACCAGCAACCAGAGGGAGGAGGGAGCCGCTCCCAGCTATGTCCCTCCCAGCCCATCTGGCCCTAGGAAGGGAAGATGCGGCCAAACTCATTCCTGCTCTTGTTTTCCCACAGAGCCCCCCGAGGTTACCATGGAGCTGTCCCAGCTGGTCATCCCGTGGGGTCAGAGTGCCAAGCTCACCTGTGAGGTGCGCGGGAACCCCCCACCCTCAGTGCTGTGGCTGAGGAACGCTGTGCCCCTCACCTCCAGCCAGCGCCTGCGGCTGTCCCGCCAGGCCCTGCGCGTGGTCAGCGTGGGGCCCGAGGACGAAGGCGTCTACCAGTGCATGGCTGAGAATGAGGTCGGCAGTGCCCACGCGGTGGTCCAGCTCAGGACCTCCAGGCCAGGTGAGCCGCCCCTGGGCTGCTTCTGGCCGACACGCATATCACCCTTTTCTTAACTGAAATTCAACCTAGAAACCTAGTATGTGAACCAGATAAAAATGCCTTTTAATGGTCAATTCAAAGCTACACTAACTTAGTAAGTTAGGTATACAAATCTGTGGGCTCCTAGGACTCCATGGAATCAAGTTTGACCACCACTGCTTTATGGTGAAGAGAAGTGGTTCTGTCCTCAGCTTGATTCATTCCAGGTGTCATCTGTAATGACCGAGCAGTCACTATGCGCTCAGCATGGGGCTGGGTGACCCTGGGGACGCAGAGCAGCATGACCTAGGCCTGCCTGCGAGAACTCTCCTGTGGAGGAAACAAAGGTTACTGAGGAAAGGATTTGAAAAACAATGAATGCAGTACTGTGCCAGTGTCTTGTGCTGGAGAAGTCAAGTGGAGCAGAAACTGGCAGCCTGTGCTGGCAGCCTGTGGAAGCTTCCGGAAGGAACTGTTGCCTCTCTTGGTTCACAGAAGATATTCACGGTTGGCTTCACATCTCAAGTCCAGGTCACCTCTGGAGAAGGAAAAGGCTGGTGGTGTTAGGATTCCACAGCGAGAGGCTGAGGTGTGACCCGGAGGAAGAGCACTTGCCTAGCATGCATGAGGCATGTGTGAGGTTCAAGGCCCAGTACTGAGGAAGAAACAGAAAATGCCCCAGTGAAGGGACGTGTCTGCACCCTTGGTCCCCAGTGCAGACACGAGTATAAGGCACACGATCCCTGTTGAGGGGACTGTGTTTGTTGAGGTTGTTTCTGCACACTGCCCCCCACCCAAGATTCCAGAAGTCCAGAGATGCTTGTCTGCCACCCTGAGGGGCACAAGAGGCCTGGGCCAAGTGGCCAGGGTACCTTTCCCTTCTGACAAGACAGAGACACTGTCCCTCTCTTCCAGAGCCAACTGTGTTGCAAAGTGGGCTGACGGTAGCCTCAGGTCTTCTCTGATTTGCTTGGAGTTTTCTCCCTCGCAGATAATCCAGGGGGCACTAAATGTCTGCTTCCTCTTGCTTTCCTACTTGGTCCCCAGGCACAACCCTGAAGCCCTGGCACGATGCTAAGCCAGCCACTGCCACACCTCCTGTGCCACCCTCTAGACCCAGCAACCCTGACCAGAAGCTGAGGGAGCAACCAGGGCTCGCCAGGCTCCCGGTGTCAGTGCAGCCTGCTTCTCCACAGTGCCCTGGAGAGAAGGGGCTGGCAGCTCCTGCCGAGGCCCCCATCATCCTCAGCTCACCCCGCACCTCTAAGACTGACTCCTACGAGCTGGTGTGGCGGCCTCGGCACGAGGGTGGCAACCGCGCCCCCATCCTCTACTACCTGGTGAAGCACCGCAAGGTATGGCTGGCACCTCGCAGCTGCCTCTCCATGAGGCACGGGCACTGCACCTCCTCCTGTCTCCCCGAAGCTCCAGAAGCTGCCCCCCACTGTTGGTCGCACCCTCTGTCCCTTCTGAAACCTGTCTCTGCCACCTCCCAGCAGGCTGGCTGAGAGATAGCCAGGTGGACCCCAAAAGCCCCGGGCAAAGGTCCTCGGGCCTAAGGTCTGTGCACCCATCCCCAGAAACTACTTTCAGCATCTGAGCTGGGACAGTTAACAGGGTTCTCGACAGTACCCTTCTCCCCTTCTTCCTCTATTATTTTTGTTGATTTTTGTTTTGATTTGTTTTTAAACCAAAGTAAGCTCTGCTAGGTACATACCTGCAGGAGCTCTGGCATGGCAAGCTAGCTCTAAAGCCAGGAAAACAAATATTTGTGAACAAGTGTTTTCTCTGAGGGCTATGAAATGCCTCTCAGTTCTCTCAGTCCACCGTGGCTGGGGCTTGACGAGCAGGCATTTGCACTCCAAGCTCATGATGTTGTTCAGACCTCAGCTATTTCTCCTGAACAGAAAGGAGTCTGTCCAGGGGGTGTCCTGGGGGCTGTCAGGGAGGGAATCCCAGGCTACGACAGGATGAAGGGACAGAGAAGAGCTGGCCCCCGCCTTCTGGACACCATGTCCCGTGTGGCAGGATAGGGCCTCTCAGCTGCTACCCTCTGTCTAGGCTGTGCAGGGAGGAAAAATTCCTTGTAAGAAAACAATTTAAAACCATTTGTGTTCACTCTGGCTAGTTCTGTTTTCTTTTCAAGGCCATTGGATAGTAGAAAATTTTTGTTCTCAAATGGATTTTTTAAAAAAATTTAAAGGCTAGTAGCATATCAAAAAGGCTAAGTTTTTAATAAGCATTTGCATTATTTTGCTTACAAAAATGCAGTGCGTACTTGGTAGGAAATTTATGTACATGGAACTAAAAATATTTATCTTGCTTTTTCCAAAAACACAACCACCTCCTTGTCATGGTAGGCGTCCGTGTGCAGAAGCAGCCTCCCTGCCGTGGACCCTATAGGCCTCTCGCATTCTGTCCTTTTCCTTCCCTTCTCACCGTCCTAGAAGACCTGGGGAGAGGACAAGTGCACCTCCACGGCAGAGCGGCCCCACTCCCCCGTGCTGCCCTACCCCGAGCACAGGCAGGCTGACTGCGGGGAGCTCAGCCTGCTGGCTTCCTCCAGACACCAGCAAAGCGGGTGAAGGCATCTGTAACAAGAAGCAGCTTTGTTCCGTGTGTATTCCAGGGCAGGGCCAGTCCCCATCCTTATTTCCCCCTGGAACTGGATACCTCCATCTGGGTTGTAGACAAAAATCAGGGAAAACAAGTGCCCACGAGACAGACAAAAGCCAACACAAGAGCAAGAATAATATTTTTCAGGCCAATAGGTGGCCATGAACTGCCTCACACAAGAATGAGGCTGGCAAAGGCCGTGCCGTGGTGATCCGGAAATGCCGGGCTGAGGCCACATTCACCCTCTCAGTGTGTGTGACAGTGACTAATTACCCATGCATTTCTTATTTTCATTTCTGGGCCCAGTGGAAACGTGGGACCAGCCCTGGGAGGCTGGGGGAAGAAGCGGGTGGATGGGGCCCCTGCTGGACTCGACTTCTATGAGGCTCCAGCCTGGAGGCACTTGGAGTCGTTAGGTGGACATTGCCAAGGCAAAGGCCGTTCCTGCTTGTGGAACTGACATATATCGTCATCTAAGAATGCTGAATCAAAAATCAGCATTTGAGTTGTATTTTTTCCATATCCCTTGTCTTTGCGGGGATTCGGCATCGTTCACTCTTTCAGATGCACAAAGCAAGTTCCATTTCCCGGTGCATCTGCAGATTCTGGGCTACTGTGTTTGGGTTTCCGCTACCGCTGGGGATTCTCAGTTTGTAAAAACTTCTCCCCTTGGAACAAATCCTGGAAGCCTGACATTAATGAGTCCAGGCCGTCCCTGTCACTTCAATGGTAGGTTTTGTTCTCCTTTGGAATAATCTGCTTGGGGATAAGAGCTGTCCCTCCCAGCTGCTCTCTTCCTTCAGATCCGCAGGCTCTGAGAGGCACAGAGCTGGCCCTTGTGCTGGAAGGTAGTAAGTGACAGGAAGTCGTCACGCTGTCACCATTGGGAGCCTGGAGCATGCTTGCTCTTTCCTTTAGATTTAGAGAACTAGCCATTAAAAATTCATTTTAATAGTTACAACTCAACAGCTGTTTTTAAGTTCTAAGCAAGGACTGAGGGCAGCTGCAGACGATGGGAACGCGGGGGCCTCCCTGGGTGCGGCCGTGGCACAGATGAGGGGAGGGGCTGGGCATGTGCGGGAGCCTCCCAGTGCCGGGCTTAATGCTAGGAGCTTTATATAAATTGTGCGATTTAACTTCAGTCTCTCCTGAGAGATTTTACTTGCCTCATTTTAGAAATGAAACAGAGAGCTTGCTCCAAGCTACACAACTCAGGGCTTCCTGCTCCCAGACTTCTCTCTAGGACAGGTTCTGCTGTCAGGATTTCTGTGCTCCCTAACCCTGTTTCCCTGAGCAAATCCCTCAATCCCCCAAGCCGAGTCTGCACTTTGGTGAAAGCACCGATGTGAAGACAAATGAGATAGGACAGATAAAGCACTCCATTCATGCTGCAGTCATATCGACACTCAGAAAATATTGCTGTGTCTACTGTTTTTGTCATCATTCGCAGCATCATCTCTTGTTAGAATGTATATTGAAAGAATGTGCTCAGCTCAAGTACAACAAAGAGGGAGAAAATTAGACATGCAGGTTTGTAAAGTATTCAGGGAGGAAGTCTTTGTGGCGTTCCTGGGGATATCAGTCAGGCCTGCTGAAGTTCGTCGCTGAGCTTTCATTGATGGGATCATAGATGAGGGACCTGGACAGCTGACCAGGGCATCCTGGTGGGTTTGGTGTCCTGCTGCCGAGAGGGCTAGTCTGAGCTGTGCAGCACCCCAGCTGGCCCATTGTCCTTCCCCCCGTGCTCCCAAAGCGCTGCCTGGTGGACAGCCACTACCCACCTATTGCACTGGATGGAGATGCTATTTCTTTCCTTCCTTCCTTCCTTCCTTCCTTCCTTCCTTCCTTCCTTCCTTCCTTCCTTCTTTCTTTCTCTTTCTTTCTTTCTTTCTTTCTTTCTTTCTTTCTTTCTTTCTTTCTTTCTTTTAAACAAAAGGAAAATACAAAACCAAAGCAACACAATTTCAGAACCAGCCAATAAGAGAGTAACAATCATCAGCACATTGCATATTATTATATTCACAGAAATTATTTAGGATAAAAAATATAGACATGAAACATTATCCAAAAAATTATTAGCACAAAACTTTTGCCTCAGTGGCTTGAGAGAAACCAGCTATGACTATCTTTTTTCTTATGATTGCTCTATTGTTTTCAAATAAACATTTCGTATTAAAAATGAAATCTGAAGATGACCCTGAGAAAACTACTTTTCACTCAGAATTCTTTTTCTCTAACTGTCTTAACTAATTTTTTATATACATAGATTTTGTTTCAGTTCATCGCACCAGTGCAGCAATGCAATGGTTACATGTGTGACTTATTTAGTTCACTGAGAAGTATATTTTCAGTACTCATCCATTTAAGAGTGAAAATGTCTAGTTTAGGAGATGCTATTTCTTACACCAGGTACCTTCTCCAGCAGGTCTTAAACTCCTCTGATGACTGGACTATCTCTGGCATTCCAGCCAGCCAGCACCGCCTAACCCTCACCAGACTGGATCCTGGGAGCTTGTATGAAGTAGAGATGGCAGCCTACAACTGCGCTGGCGAGGGCCAGACCGCGATGGTCACCTTCCGAACTGGTAAGGTCAAGTGTTGTGCCCAGCTTGTGGTTTCTATGGGTCCAAGCAAGTTATAGGTGGTTCAGGAAGGAAAGCCTGTTTACCTGGCCCCAGCTCTTCACCTCACACTGCATTCCTCCTTCCAGCTGCTGCCCGCTGTGGTTTGTGTGTCCAAGCCAAGGTGTCACCTCTCATCAGAATAGTCACCTGTCAGCCTCTCTGTCACCCTTTTGTCCCATTCTTATGCAAGGACTAGCAGCAACCCCACCGCAGAGTGGTCAGAGCCGGGAATCTGACCACACTTCTCTGTTGTGTGTGGCTACTTACATCGCTTTGTCACAGCCCTTGGCAGATTCTCAGGCAGAAAGGGCCCTGTGGGAAGGGGCTGTGATGTGCACGTCCTTCCTTGCTGATCTCAACCCATTTTCACCCAGGACGACGATCCAAGCCCGAGCTCATGGCCAGCAAGGAGCAACAGATACAGAGAGATGACCCTGGCGCCGGCCCCCAGAGCAGCAGCCAGCCAGACTACGGCCGCCTCTCTCGTAAGCCCCAAGCCGTAGTGAGGGCCAGGGGCTGTGGGCAGTCAGCACTGTAGCCTCTTCTGCAGGCCTGTTCCTACGGACAGAATGAGGTTTGGGTGCTGTTTGTCCAAGAGTGCTAGGGACATTTTCTTGGCCTTGCCCTGTGAATGAGAAAGTGTAGATGGGAGCTTCTCAAATAAGAGTCGAGTCTGACCCTGGAATTACTTGTTGGTGCGGAGAACAGTGGGTCATGGAGCAGCTGTCTTGGCCCTCCACACTATGGCTTTGCAGAGCTGGAGCTGAAAGTGTCTTCACTCCAGTTAGGGGGATCTGAGGCAGGCGCCAGTGGGGGTTGAGGGAGCCAGTTCTGTCGAGAGTGAAGGGAACGCTGTGCCCTCTCATGATGTCCCCTTCTGCTTCCTTCCTCACCGTGTGTGGCCCACCCAGCCCCAGAAGCTCCAGACAGGCCCACTATCTCCATGGCCACTGAGACCTCAGTGTACGTGACCTGGATTCCCCGTGGGAACGGTGGCTTCCCCATCCAGTCCTTCCGTGTGGAGTACAAAAAACTAAAGAAAGTGGGAGATTGGATTCTGGCCACCAGTGCCATCCCTCCCTCGCGTCTCTCCGTGGAGATCACAGGCCTCGAGAAAGGTAGGGGCCCGGCCACTCTGCTGCCTGATCCCTGGGCTGCCCCTGGGCCATCTGGAAGAAGAAGAGGGGCTCTTCTTGCCACTTGGTCCTCCACCAGCCAGCATGCTCACCCCAGTGCAGTCTGCCTGCATCAGTCGCATAGGTCCTTCCTTCTCTTTCACTCCCTAAGATAGGGCAGAGCCATTTTGCAAGCCGTTCCTCTCTGACCACGACTCTTGGGAGTGCTTTAGGAACTTGCTATGGGGAAGGGCTGCACGGAAGATTCCCTTGAGGCTGGGTCTTGATGAGGTGTTAGGAAACCGAAAGGCAATTCCTGCTATCAGATGATCAGATCAGCGTTCAGCAAGGGTCTCTCTCACCAGGCACTTCCTATAAGTTCCGAGTCCGAGCTCTGAACATGCTAGGGGAGAGCGAGCCCAGCGCCCCCTCCCGGCCTTACATGGTGTCAGGCTACAGCGGCCGCATGTATGAGAGGCCGGTGGCCGGCCCGTACATCACCTTCACGGACGCAGTCAACGAGACCACCATCATGCTCAAGTGGATGGTAAGACGCCTCACTGCGACGGCCGTGGGAGATGGGGCTGAGATTTCTGGGGGGTCGGAGCTCACTGCCTGTAGTAGGTGCAGGAACTAATGACTTTCCCGCCTCCGTCTCTGCCCTTTTCCTTCCTGTGTGTTCCTCCACCTGCTCTCCTGAGAACTGGACTCCCTGCTATGAGCACCTGAACGTGGGGCTTTGGAAAGTTATCAGAGCTGGAGCTGCCCTTAGCGGGCTCCTGTTTCTTTGATGCCTTGACTAGTAGGCCAAGCTGGTTTTCATCTTGAGGCTTCGTCCCACCCTCCTTCCTGGCCTTCTCGCCAGAGATACTCGCCTTCGTGTGCACAGGGAGGTCCAGACGGAATGAAGGTCTTTAAAGAATTGCAGTTTTGTTCTTGTTTCCAGAAGCTTGGGGACCTCTAGATTAAATAACTCGTGATCTCCACAGCCCTCTTCCCAGAATCTCAGAGGCATCATCAGGAATGTTTGCTGGGAGCCCTAGTGAAATGCATGTTCTAGACTGAGGCAGCATCTCCACACCCCAGAAATTTTGCTTTAGTGATGATTTCTCTGCTCTACCACCACTATCTCTTCTCCATTCCCTGCAGTATATCCCAGCAAGTAACAACAACACGCCAATCCATGGCTTTTATATCTACTACCGGCCCACGGACAGTGACAACGACAGTGACTACAAGAAAGACATGGTGGAAGGTGAGAGACACTGTGGTGTGATGTAGCTTCCTCTGCTGGCGCGGAGGTCGGTGAAGGTGGAAGGTGGAGAAGCGTAAACCCTGGGTCTGGTATGTTACAAGCATCCGAGCTCCATGTCCTTGACTCAATCGTAATGTACCTGCGCCATCCAATCAAGCCCAAATACTTCCTCCCCATGTGGATGGGACAGCAGGAATGTGTGTGGGTGGCTAGACTATTTTCTCCAATGTGTCCCCACCATGTCACCTCCCCCATGCCATTCAATGACACCGGTTGAGACACACAGCCCTGCTTGAGTCTGGATCTGTGATTGGGATCAAGGAAACAGCACCCACCTAACCATGCATGGTTCTCGCTGCCTTTCCCAGGGGATAGGTACTGGCACTCCATCAGCCACCTGCAACCAGAGACCTCCTATGACATCAAGATGCAGTGCTTCAACGAAGGAGGGGAAAGCGAGTTCAGCAACGTGATGATCTGTGAGACCAAAGGTGATTTCTCTCCTTTCTTTTCTTCAGCAAAGTAGGGCAAAGTCGCTATTCTGTGCCATTCTTGGCATCTCTTTCCCAAGAAGACTCTATTTTCCAACTGTCCCCAGCCATCATCACCCTTCATCCTCGCTTGTGGCTCATGTAAGGATGAGTGGTTCACTATCAGGATGGCTTCAAGGAGCTTCTCCATGAAGTC